>CAUYRH010160677.1:0-12683 GCA_963574655.1 Perodicticus potto
CTCTGCCTCCCTAGTAGCTGGGAGTACAGGCGCCCGCCACAACGCCTGGCCATTTTTTGGTTGCAGCCGTCATTGTTGTTTGGCGGGTCCGGGGGCTGGATTCGAACCCGCCAGCTCAGGTGTACATGGCTGGTGCCTTAGTCCGCTGAGCCACAGGCACCGAGCCAGTACTTGGATTTTCAATGCTCTCCATCCAGGGTAAGTTCTAAACCATGATGGTGACTATCTTGGAGGAGGGGCCAAGGGTGGGGGAATGAACCCAGAATGAAGAATAAAGCTTTTCTTTCACAGGCAGTAGAGCTGCCTGCAATCATAATTTTCAGTTCCTAATGAAGTGCAGCCAATTGAGATGGCCCCAAATTAATCATTGTTGAAAAACTAGCATTTTTTAAAATAACATTTTTGTATAGTTGGAAACTAAAAGGGTAGGACTAATTTATGAATAGCAAAAGAGGACTAACCTCCCAGGTTGGCCTTGAGGGGCAGGACTCAACCACCTCACCTCAAAATCCCTCCATCTGTCCCTCTTTGGATAAGACAACAGTCACTGCCCCTATGAGGTTTCTATGTTTGAGGAATACATTCCCTAAAGCTGGCTATTGTTTTTGTTTTTTTTTTCTTAAGGAGGGTAGATCTATTGGAGATAACCAGGAAGGGGAAAGGGAGAGAGAGAAAAATATGTATTTCTAAGTTAGAAAAAATTTATGGTGTAACATCTGAATGCTTGTGAATTAACTTTCACTAGCATATGCAACCACAGTCATAGCAACTAAAAATGGTCATTTTAAGAGGAAAATGCCAATTTCTGGAGTGTCCAGATTACAGAGACCAGTGGAGCTCCCTGAAAGTTGCTTCCTCTGCTCTCTTCTCTCCCCCACGTTCCCCCACTCATTCTCACTCTTGGGCTCTTGGGATGTGGTAGTAAGAAGCCCATGTCTGTAGGACATGTTCTCCCTAAGAAAGGCATTATGATGTTTGTTTGAAGACAGGCTCGGGTATGAATCCTGGTCCTTCCATTTACAAGCTGTGTGATACAGTCAAATTACTTAACCTCTCTGTGTTTCAGAGTGCACATCTATGAAACAAGGACAATCTAACCTGACGTGTAGTTTTTAGAGTAACCAAAGCTTACTCTAAACACAAGCTTCTGGATTTTAATATTCCCCAATTACTTTCCAGTTATGCAAGTAACTAACATACTAGACTTAAATGAGTTTCCTTGTTTGTAAAAAGAATACCCATCTGATATGGCAAGAGATAATAATATTCACCTCATTTAGTCTTTTAAAGACTTTCAGGTTTCTGGTACATCATAGTAAATGCTTTAATAAATGCTGGCTATTACTATTACTATTAAATAACATATGTGTAAAGTGTCTAAGATTTGGCCAAGAAGGTTTGTTTTATAAATACTAGTATGAAAGCTATAACTGGTTATATTTTGACAAATCTTCAACTATGAAAGCTAAAAACACAGGTACTAATATCTACAATTCTTGAATGTCTTACTGAAGTGTAATATACATACAACGAAGTACAGACACCTTTTATTAAATTTAATTACATTTAACTTTATTTTTAGGTGATTTAAAAAAACTAGATGTTTTCTCTGCTGAGTCTGTCCATTGGAAGAAAGGTGATTGATTTACTTAATTAAAAGATAGTTTTATTCAGAGAGAAAAAAAAAGTTACATTAAATATACACAGTTTTTAACCAGCATGCATTCTATTCCTATAATTACTCCATCTTGACTCATGTTCTAAAGATTCCTTGGCATTCCAAAACACTGGAGTTCTTGTCAGGCAGAGGTGATAAAAGTGCCTTGGAGTTTGACCTCTTTAGCAACCCTGATTTAGAATCTTAATTTTTTTTCCTTAATTGATTACATTTTAGAAAAAGTTCTTTTTCAAAAGAGCTTGACAGACAGATATTTTGTATACATACCCTTCTGTTTATGAAGCCAAAACAGCTACATCTCCTGGCTTTGAAAATCCTTTCTGCCTGTGGTCCCAGCTACTCGGGAGGCTGAGGCAAGAGAATCACCTAAACCCAGGAGTTGGAGGTTGCTGTGAGCTGTGTGACGCCACGGCACTCTACCGAGGGCAATACAGTGAGACTCTGTCTCTACCAAAAAAAAAAAAAAAGAAAAGAAAGAAAGAAAATCCTTTCTTCTGAAAGCTTTGGCTGAATTCACCTCTCACAAGTAAATGACAATTCCTCTTAGCAATTCCTCTACCTAGCAATTGACGTGTTATTTTGACAACGATTATAAAGCTTATTCTGATTTCCAAAACATTCAAATGTGAAAAAGCAGGTGTCTTAGAATTGAGGAATTATTTTAATACTTTGGATCATACATTTCACCAAAAGCAATACAGGTTGTCTCTGCATGAAAGAATTTGACTTTGTAATTATGACTCTCTGTTTGGCTTCATGTTTCAGGAGCTAAGTTGTAAAGGCCAAGAGATACAAAATGAGGAGTCTTGAGTATTTTCTCCACTGGGAGTATCATTCAAAGATACCTTATCTTTCATATTAATAATCATCATTTTGAAGGGCCTGATCTGTGCATATTATCTCTTTTAGTGTTTATAAAAATGCTATACAATTGGTAATTTTATTCATTTTTACACATTAAAAAAAACTGGGGCTCAGAGATATTGTTTTGGCTTACCCATCTACGTGGAAGATCTTGAATTTAAAGCCAAACCTGTCAGACACCAGTGCTTAGACTCTTTCAACAACAAAAAATGACTTTCTTCACTTATGTCCTGGTAAGTGGAGGTAGTGTGCTCAGACCACAAAGAGACTGCACAGAGCTTTTGGGGGTGGAGTATGTCTCTCTCTCTCTCTCTCTCTCACACACACACACACACACACACACACACGTGTAACAGTTCTTTAGGGAATTCCCTGTCACCGAAGCTGTGTAAAGCATAAAAACCTCACTGGTGTAGCTTATTGGAGGGAAGGTGAGACTGAATTAATAGAAAGTATGAATTTTAATCTCATTTTATATAAAACAGATTTTCCTAATACCTATGAATTGCAAAATGGATTCCCATGCATTTTCTCATTTCATGCTCATAACAATCCCTTGAACGAAGCAGGGTTGGTATTATCAACCAAATTTTACAGGTAAGAAAAATAAGGGCTGAAAAATTTAAGTCCCTTGCCTATGGTGATAGAGCTATTTAGTGATAAACCTATGCCTTTCCTACTCTGCAGGGTGACCTAACAAATTCCTTCTGAATTACCAGATAATTACTGGGTAAGAATGATATGTATTCTTATATTAATTATTCATATATAAGGGATTGCCTGAAGTGCTCAAAGATGTATTTCAAACATTCCGCTTGTAATCTCATTTACATCATTCTTCTGCACTACTTAGCAGGACAGCGTTTGCTAAATGGAAGGAAAATTTCTGCCCAGATCCCAATCAAGTTATTATAAATTCCAAATTAATAGGGTCTAAATAAATAAGAGCTTATTATGGAGCTAAAAGCAGATAATGTTATTTGTTTCTGATATCTTTTTTCATTTGCTTCAGCCCCGATTTAAGCATTTTATCTACTGCATTTTTTTCCCCGTTTCCTCATTAGAGAAACAGAGCAAGAAAGGCATACAAGGAAAGAATTACTTGAATGTGAATAAAATTAATAACCCGAAATTATAGAAAGGGGTGGAGAGGCATCTTTTTGGTAATTTATCATCACGCTTAGTAACAGCTATTTGCAGTAATGAAATAACTAATCTTTACTTCTCCTGGGTACGTGTTGTATTTATCGGTTTATGCTTTACTTACATTTTTTTATTACTCCATTTGTTAAATTATTTAAACTTACAAGGCAACCTCTAACTTATTAATGGTAAGGCAGGCTTCTGAAATGGGAGTCATGCAAATAATTATTTCATTTTTTATATTGTGTTTTTAAGGGATCAAGATATCTTTGTCATTTACCCTGGGACATCTAAGGACTAAAAAGCTTGAGCTCATTCACCACTGGGGACAGGTAACTCAGCTTGAATTCTAAGGAGTGTGAGGACTTACCTCTATAAAATAAACTTCATATAAAAATCATCTGGGTGGAAATTTGGTTTTCCTCGTGCTGGGTTTCCTTATGCTTTTAAAAGAGTCCTACGGGACGGAGATGAGTAAGAGGCTGATAGCATGAAAGGCCCAGTGCTCTTAGAGATACTTCTTCCATGATTAAAAAATAATGAATTTTTTGTTTGCCAGGTGCAAGGAATAAGCACTCTTGGATTCTCTCTGTTCCGTCCTTTTCCCTCTAATCTACAAACACACACAAAGGCTGCTCTGTTCCCCCCTCAATCGCATTTCTCACTCAGACGTCCTTCCTGTTCGGGTTCTATTTCTCACTTCCATTCGGTTTTGCGCTTTCCTGGAAGGGTCCTCAGTGTGTTTGTTTTCAGCTTTCCCGCATATTTCTATTTTTGAATTGTTTCTCTCTGCAGGACAGTCTGTGGGTCTCACTCCCTCTCCTTTCTGCTCCCTGTCTATTGTGTACCTGGTCTTATTCCTCATCGTTGCTTCTAGTTACTTCCCCACCCCTGGCTCCCTTCCTTTATCTCAGCCCCCTTATTTCCTCTCCTTGATTCTCCTGTTCCCATCTCCAGGCCCTTTGACCAAACATCCTCTCCCCACCCTCCTTAAAGCAACTGAAGAAACACTCCCGACTAGAAGGGAACAGTGAGAATAGACCAGAAAGAATAGCAAGGTGGCACAGGGAACCTGGGAAGGGCCGGTTAGTCACGGTAATGACTTCCCCATCCTCTGCTGTCTCCTCCCCTGTCTGCGTGTGTCCCAGCCAGGGAAAGAGGCAGCACACAGGAAGAAAGCGGAAATAAAGGTGAGGGCTTGGGGCCCAGTGACTGCCAAGCTGTTCTTTAAACACTGCCCGTCAGCATTTGTCTTGGGAACTCACAAAACAGGGATGTATTTAAAGCACAGAGCAACTCAGATCAGCTTCCTCCCAACCCAGGATCCAGACTCTCTCCACTCCAAAGCTGCAGGGAAGCAGAATCAGAATGTTTCCACTTGACCCTAAATTACTCTACAACTACCTGTGGCGGGTGCTAATGCTGACGTCCAGAATAAACAGCTTACTTCTCATGGCTTGAGGATGACCTAGCTTCACCCTTGGCATTTTTTATTTTTAAACTATTTCCAGATATGTTTATAAATAAATCACACGTTTTAGAACCACCTTGCTGCCACTCTGATTGTACTATGGAGAAAAAATCCATGACAGCTAACACTGTGGAAATGTTGCTTCTCTCTCACCCTTCAGGGAGGAAATAAAAAGGAAACTAAAAAAGCATAATGATTATTTAAAAGCCAGATGAACAAGAAGCTCTCAGAAAAACAACTTTGCCAGCCCAGTCATAGTAAGACAACCAAATGTGCAAACAACTTGACCTTTCTCTCTTTCCCTCCCTGTGCCTGGGGTGGCTTCTGAGGCACCCAGCAGCCTCTATTTGGGGGCAGCAGGGGACCCAAGGAGAAGTTCATTCCTCCCCACCCCCCCAGTGCTGCTGGCGAAGGGTGATGACATAGTGACTCCATGTTTCCTTTTTTCAGGCAGGTGTCAGGTTGTTGATTTTGAAACTGGGTCCCAGGGAAAACACCCAGCTGTTCAAATGCTTCAAAACAACAAATGTGCACTTTTTTTTTTTTAACATGTTTTTATTTTGACAAAAGAAGGCTCTTTGTTTAGGGTGAGATAAGCAGGGGAAATTACCCCAAATTTGTTACATTGTGTTTCTGCATCCTCTGTGATGTCAGGAACCTGCTCCCCTCCCACCCTAGCCTGCTCTTTAGACAAAAGGGAGCAGAGCTGGGTCTTGAAGAGTTGCTGAAGGAGTAACAACAAAGGCTCTGGCCTGAGCCCTTTGTCTAACCCAGCACAGAGGAAGGGTGAGTCTGAGCTAGAGCTGCATCCCCAGGCAGCCGGAAGTCCCTCCTGGTAAGGCGCTTTCAGGCCTTCGGGTCTGTCCACTCTGGGTGACTGTCGTGTGGGGACTTCTTGGTTTGGGGCCTCTTTTGAGCAACATCTGCAGATTTTTGTTCTTATTTCCTGGCTTCCAAAAGATAACAAAAGTAGGTGCTAAAACTGACTCCATATACTAGAATGTTCTCTCTCTCTCTCTCTCTCTCTCTCTCACACACACACACACACACACACACACACACACACACACACGAGGTTAGCAATACATTAATATCCTTACAAATATCCACACAAAAATTATGCACTGGGTTTTTAGTTTTAGTGCTCATTTTTCCTACCGAAGTTTGATAATAATAAAAAAAGAAATAAAAATAAAAAATAAGCACAAAAAAAATCCATGGCCAGATGGGGTCCGCTTACTGGTATTCTTGAATTTTTCACATTCTGTGTGTTGGTGAAGGCTCTGGCCTCTGGTTCCCTCCTCTGAAGGCTGGCGTTAGAAGATTCACCACTGTTTGGTAACAGACCGGGCTTGAGCAACTATACGCATGGTGACAGCTCCTGTACAAAGCCAAGCAGTGCTCCAGCTTTCTCCAGATGAATGTTCTCAGAAAAAAAAATCACGTTCTCCATGATAGAGAAGTTATGAATTCCTGTTACTTCTTTTTTCCTTTGCCGCCCTCCGTAGAATGCTGTGGTGTCACAGCTCACAGCAACCTCAACCTCTTGGGCTTAAGCGATTCTCTTGCCTCAGCAAGTAGCTGGGACGACAGGCGCCCGCCACAACGCCCAGCTAGTTCTTGGTTGTAGTCGTCATTGTTGTTTGGCAGGCCTGGGCCAGGTTCAAACCTGCCAGCCTTAGTGCATGTGGCCGGTGCCCGAACCGCTGAGCTATGGGCGCCGAGCCTCTCTCTTTCTTAACGGAGTCTCATTCGTCGCCCTTGGTAGAGTGCTGTGGCATCACAGCAACCTCAAACTCTGGGCTCGAGGGATTCTCTTGCTTCAGCCTCCTGAGTAGCTGTTCCGGAATACAGGTGCCTGCCACAATGCCTGGCTACTTTTTAGAGATAAGTCTCACTCGTGCTCAGGCTGGTCTTGAACTCCCGAGTGATAGGGCCGAATGCAAGGACCCGCCCAAATAGAACCGCCCCGCCCAGGAAGGAGTGAGGGCATGAATGTGCCGCTCAGGAAGGAAGGAGTGCACCAATCGCTACCCTCTGAACTCTCACGCTCCCACCCGCCTTAACCCACGCGCTGACTTGTTTTTTGAACTCAGCCCACTTGCACCTAAGGGAAGAAAGACCACGCTGCCCTCACAGAACCTGGACTCCGCTTTCTTTGGTTCGTGTCTCAGAATAACCTCTCATTTTCTTAACCTCTTAACCTATCACTGAGCTCAAGCAATCTGCCTGTTTTGGCCTCCTAGAGTGCTAGGATTACAGATGTAAGCCACTGCCACTGGCCTTTTCTTTTTCTTTCTTTCTTTCTTTTTTTTTTTTTTTTTAAGAGACAAAGGGGCTCACTATGCTACGCAGGCTAGACTGGAACTCCTACACTCAAGGCTCCTCCCTCCTCAGCCTCCTGAGTTGCTGGGAGCACAGGCTCACACCACCTTGCCAGCCTGATTTGCACTTTACACTGAGGTTCCTGTTTTCTAAGCTGCAGCACTAGACACATCTGAGATGCTTTCTTTAAAAACTTGTAATAGTGGCTCTTACCTGTAACAAAAACGTATCCTCATTATTCGTGGGGGGAGGGGTTGGAGGGAATGGTGCTGCAAAATATGTCAAAAGCTATAATATTGGTTGCCTAATAACAATTCACACATATTATTGTACAGTCATGATGTAAGCCTTAGAAGTAACATTAAGTGTTTTTGAGATCCTGAGATGAAAAGGAATTGAAAAGAATAATTGTTGGGATAGGGCTGTCACAGCATTTTCTTAATAATATCAGAGCATATTAGGGTTAATGAACATCTTGGGTTCTCCTAATCTTCCAGGCAATATTCATAACAAACTGATGACACAAGCCTTCCCCTCCAGGGCTTTCACATTGGTTAATCATCTTCCATTTCCATAACACACCCCCTTCCTCTACCAGCTTCTCACAGCAGCCTCCCAAGTTAGAGAAAGAGGTAAAATGATCAAATGAAAGAAACCAGGAGGCTCGGAGAGTGGGGGCTGGTGGGCGGTCTCTGGGAGTAGCCTGCGCCTGGGTCTCCAGCCCACCGCTCCCTTCATTTCGGCCGGCTGCCAGCTCCTCGTACAAATCTGCGGTGCACTAAAAGAAGTTGATTCTACTCACAGGTCTAGTTTTCAGTGTCTTGTTTGAACATTCTGCTTTTAATTTTTATTTTCCAGTTTTTCTAGTTGGATAAGACTCAGGTAGACAAGTTGGATCTTAGGAGAGATTTCTCACCCATCCCACTCTGACTACAAAGGCTTCCCTGCAGGTGGGATTTAAAAGGTAAATGGAAATCTGTGAGAGAAGGCTTCGAAGCCCCAGGTGAGAGAAGGAGCCAAACCATTGTTTTTGCATAGAGTAGACAGGAGGCTTCCTGCAAAGGGAGTGGAGCACTGGAGAGCCTTTCCTTTTCTGCTTTTTCTCCCAGTTGCAAAAATGTAAGTTTTCCTTGCTGATAATTTATCATCAACATACACAAACAGTACGGAGAAAGGGAAGGTTTCTGCAATCTTAACACTTCCCACCTCTGTTTAGACTAGGGCTGGCCACATTGATGGTCCAGAAACATCCTTCCAGGCATTTTAATACAAAGACTGATTTGGTCTATATATTTATATACAAATGGGATCATTAACATAGTGGCATGCCAGAACATTCTAGGCATTCTGGACCAGCCCTTTTTCTTATATTGCAGATATTTTTCCACGTCAAACTATGAAAATGAAACTTATTCCTTTAAAAAAGAACACATTTCATGTTTTAAAATAAAGCAGTTTTCACATGCAAGTGTGAGTACAAATGACTTAATAAAAAAATAAATAAATATAAAAAATAAAATAAAATAAAGCAGTTCTTGCACAGAGTTAAACCATACAGAAAGGTGTCAAATGAAAAATAAAATATTTCTTTCCTTTTCCTCTATTCCTTTTTCCGAAAGGTAACTACTGTAACTACTGTAACAGTTTTCCATATATCCTTCAAGAAAATATAATTCCTAATGTCGCCATATTTGTATCTATAGGCAAATTTTATTCTATTCTGTCCTTTGCTTTATGTAATACATCTTGAAATTTTAAAGAATAGGCACATACAGATACACTGCATTCTTTTAAATGGATGTGTAGTACATGTGTTCCTTTACCTAACTACACTATTATTTAATTAATTAGTTCTTTCTCTCTCTCTTTTTTTTAGATAGAGTCACCCTGGATCAGAGTGCAGTGGCATCATCACAGTTCAATGCAACCTCAAAAATCCTCGGCTCAAGGGATCCTCCTGCCTTGGCCTCCTTAGTAGGTGGGACTACGGGCACACACCACCATGCCTGACTAATTTTTCTATATTTTGTAGAGATCAGGTCTCACTCCTAGTCAGGCTGGTGTTGAATTCCTGGCTTCAGGTGATCCTTCTTGGCCTCCCAGAGTGCCAGGATTATAGGTATGGGCCACTGTGCCTGTCCCCTTCACCTAATTCTCTATTAACATTTAAGTTATTTTAAAATTTTGTACTAGAACAAACAGTGCTGGAATAAACATCCTTTAATATATGTCTCTGTATATAATGAGCAAGATAAATCATTGCTCAATTCTCCATATTCTTATCAGCCCTGGGCATAAACATTCTATTTATTTATCTTTTTACAAAAACTTTTGCCAGTTTGACAAGTGATACCTGCTTTTAATTTTCATTTATTTGATTCCTAAGGAATCTGATTTGTTGCCTTCAGTTAGTTGGTTCATGGTTTTGCCTGGGCATCTAGTGGAATGTTTAGCTTTTCTTGTTGGTTTATAAGAGAAGGGTCCTGCACTTCATGCGAAAACCTGCACAAAGAGCTCCAGTGATACATCCACAATTTAAAAAAGTAATTATTTTTTACCTTTCTATAATTCTCTAATACACTCAATGGAGATCAGCTAGAGTTTACTTTTATTAAAGCAAATTTTTCTAGTACAGTGTAAATCATGTAAAGAACTTGAAAATAGAAAGATGCGAGAGGAAGGAACAACTTGTTTTCCAGTACTTTTTGGCGTCTGAGGAGCACTTTAGGGAGATGGTGAATATGCTAAGGAAATAATTTGTGTCTATTTAACATACATTCCTCATTAGTGACTGTTGGTATCCTATCTGAAGATACACATAAGTGATAAAACTGTGCCTTCTAACAATTCTAGATGATGCTTTCATTCATTCTGACTGCCTCCTCTTCAGTCCACATTACTGAAGTTTTCTTATGATACTTAAAAACAAGCCAATTTACAAAGCCAGTGACATCATGATGATCAAAACTGCATTCATTTTCTCCTTCACACATTTTCCTACTGGATGAGTGGCTTCCTTGTTTAAATATGGAATTCACTGATCATAAAATGGATTTCATCCAGACACAAAATTATGAACAAATGAACTCATGGGAAATGACCCTTGAAATTCACACCACCCTCAAGGCTTGAAAGGGTTTTCTATTTCATCAACTTTAGATGAGCCATAATAAGAGAATGTAAAATGCTATATAAAGGTTGGAAATTCAGGAGTCACATACCTCTTGGTTCTTAGTTCTAAAGTCTTGTTTTTCTTTTCTTTTCTTTTTTAGTTTTAGATTAATAGGGTACAAACCATTAGGCTGCATCATTTACACATGTGAGGTTAAAGTCCAAGTTATAGCTGTGTCCTTCACCCAAGGAGTGTGCCATGTATCCAGGGACCCTACTGAGCCCCCTTTCCATCCTTCTTAAATTTAATTGAGTTTTTCTCTCATGTAGGTCTACATGACTATTAATCTCCTAATTTCAAATTGGTGTTGAGAACATATGAGGCTTGTTTTTCCACTCTTGTGATATTTAGAAGAATGTTCTTCATATCCATCCACGTTGTTACAAAGGATGCAAAAATCTCCATCTATTTGTGGCTGAATAGTATTCCATGGTATACTGGTACCACAGTGTAGTAATCCATTCATGTGTTGATGGACACTAAGTCTTATTTTTTTAACCTAACTCATTCTCAGTATTTACAGCCAGCCCACATGGCCTCTCCCCAGGAATTGCACCCCTCTGTTAAGCTAAGGGTTCTCTTATATTTACTATATAATTTGCAATTATATGGGATGTGTCTTCTCCCCAACTCAATTGCTAGCCGTGTAGGTCAAGGGCCACATCTCGTTCACCTTCGTGTACCTGCTAGCTCTTACAACACCTGCCATTTAGTGGGCAGTTACATGTTGCCTTGTCTCATCGTTGAACAATATAGAAAAAGGTTTGGTCCACATTCTTGCTTACCTATGGAAAACACAGCTGATTGCCACCTAATAGCCATCATGTTTCCACCCCAATTTATCCTTGCTGGTGGAGTCTTGATTTTGTTTGAAAGTCATGAGCTCAGCAAGTGACTCCTTTTGCCAGGCCAGAGATGGGGACATGAAGGGTGATTAGTCCAGGCAGTCTTGACAGACTCATTCCTCCGGCCTGTGGCCCAATCCCAGCCAGTGAGGTCTGAGAGAGGCTATCTGTAGGCTAGGGTGAAAGGCTTCTCTTGTGGTTTTTTACAGAAAGACTTATGCAAGGATACCCCTAACTCCACAGGGCATTGTTGTTCCATAGGATGTCAGGAACTGTTGCAGACATCCTGCATCCTGAGGTGGACATCCCCAGCTTGCTGAAGACTGCAGAGAGATCCCTGATGGTACCATCAGGCTGGAACCACCCTGCCTGCAGACTTTCCGTTTGAGAGATAATTAACACCTGATTGCATCCTAACAGTACGTCACCACAATTAATAAAGATGGAAGAAACCAGAAGGGATACGGGAGTCTTTTCTTGGGGGGGAACAGAAAAAAACTGGAAAGTCAAAAGGAATCAGAGGTTTTATAAGATGATAGAGGGCAGTGCCTGTGGTTTGGTCGGTAGGGCGCCGGCCCCATATACCGAGGTTGGAGGGTTCAAACCCGGCCCCAGCCGAACTGCAACAAAAAAAAATAGCTGGGCATTGTGGCGGGCACCTGTAGTCCCAGCTACTCGGGAGGCTGAGGCAAGAGAATCGCCTAAACCCAAGAGCCAGAGGTTGCTGTGAGCTGTGTGACGTCACGGCACTCTACTGAGGGTGATAAAGTGAGACTCTGTCTGTATAAAAGAAAAAAAAAAAGATGGTAGAGAAGCCTATAAATGAACTTGGCTGCTGTTTTCAAGTTCGTGGAGAGTTTTGTGGGTGGGATGTCAAATGGTTGTTCTCTGTGACTTCTGAAGACCCAAGTGAAAGAGGAGATGGAATTAAAGGAGGAGAGACTGGGGCTGGAATCAAGGGAGAGCTCGCCTGTAAGAATGACAAACACTGACATGGGCGACTAAGACGACTGTATGTTTGGAAAAGGACAAGAATGGGCAAGTAACAGGGAAAAGGGAAAGGGAGGGGAGGGGAGGGGGGAGGATGGGTGGAGGGAGGGCAATTGGTGGGATCACACCTACGGTGCATCTTAGTAGGGTACTGGTGAAACTTATTAAATGTAGAGTATCAATGTCTTTATATAG
>CAUYRH010160686.1:0-22886 GCA_963574655.1 Perodicticus potto
TTTTTTTGAGACAGAGCCTCAAGCTATCGCCCTGGATAGAGTGCTGTGGCATCACAGCTCACAGCAACCTCCAATTCCTGGGCTCAAGCGAGTCTCCTGCCTCCACCTCCCAAGTACCTGGGACAACAGGCGCCCGCCACAACGCCTGGCCATTTTTTGGTTGCAGCCGGGGCCCGGGCTGGATTCGAACCCGCCAGCTCAGGTGTACGTGGCTGGCGCCTTAGACTGTTGAGCCACAGATGCCAAGCCTATACCAGCACTCTTTTTTTTTTTCTGTAGAGACAAGAGTTTCACGTTATCGCCCTCGGTAGAGTGCCGTGGCGTCACACAGCTCACAGCAACCTCCAACTCTGGGCTTAGGCGATTCTCTTGCCTCAACCTCCCAAGTAGCTGGGACTACAGGCGCCCGCCACAAAGCCTGGCTAGTTTTTTTTTTTTTTTTTCTGTTTTGCAGTTCAGCCGAGGCTGGGGCCGGCGCCCTACTCGATGAGCCACAGGCGCCGCCCTATACCAGCACTCTTTATGAGAAGAGAGTGAAAAGACAATTTAGGAAGAAAATTGCTTTCTCTTTGTACTTGAGTTTATTGTTCTGAATAAACAGTCTCATGTGTATAGGCTTACAGGTTTGGGGGTTTGTTAACCTGGTCTCTTCTATGTAATTTAAGACGAGGAAATCCCAACCCTTTTGCCTTAGGCAAATTTAGTTTTAGCAGGGGAATTTCCAATATTGGGAAAATATGTCCATCCTGAATTCTTATTTTAAAGTACAGGTATAACTTTAGGGAGCCCCATATATTATCCAGGATCACATTGTGCTTTTGACAAAAAATAAGCTGATACCTATGAATAACCCCCGCTTACTAAAAGGTATGTTTCCTGTTACTCAGGTGGTGTCCCATGAATATTGTGGAGGAAATAGGGCAATTTGTTTTTGTTTTTGTTTTTTTTGAGACAGAGTCTCAAGCTCTGGGTAGAGTACCGTGGCATCACAGCTTATAGCAACCTCCAACTCCTGGGCTCAAGTGATTCTCCTGCTTCTCCCTCCCAAGTAGCTGGGACTACAGGCACCCGCCACAACGCCTGGCTATTTTTTGGTTGTAGTCGTCATCGTTGTTTGGCAGGCCTGAGCTGGATTCAAACCTGCCAGTTCAGGTGTATGTGGCTGGCACCTTGGCAGCTTGAACCTCAGTCGCTGACCCTGTTTTTTTTTTTTTCTAAAGATGGGGTCTCCTGTTGCCTTTGCTGGAATGCAGTGAGGTGATCATGGCTCGCTGAATCCTGGCAGTTTGGGTTTTGTCTTTATAGAATTCTAGGCTCTGGGTGCCCTAGAGAAGTGCTTTACCATCATCCTAGAAATTGAATATTCTGCTTCAGTTGTAGTGTGTTCCGATTTGTCCTTCCCTTGGTGGACATGAACAGTTTGCTCACCACCCGTGCCCTGCCTTTGTGCAAATTTTCTTTTGACTTAACTGAAAACAAGGCCAGTCTGGCTCACGTGTGCCGGGGCTACTCGTGATGGCATGGCTAAGGTTGCTGGGAAAGCAGAGAAGCTACGAGTTCCTGCATCTTCTTGTCACTGCTGTCCTACCATCCCTACCTTGCCAGGCTAGCCCAGAAACAAAAAGAGGTCGCTCCAAATCCCAGTTCTGCTACTTACCATGTAACATAGGCAATAAGCCATTTGCTTTTCTAGCCTCTGTGTTCTGTTAAAATGGGGCCAATGAAACACCCTTCGCGTCCCTCTCAGAGGTGCTGTGACTCTCGCACATCCGTTTTTCTCAAACTTCCATAGCACTTGGCTGATGGTTCTGCCTAACCCTTGCTCTAATTCCTTCCTATCGTGGTTTTCGAGTCACACTCAACCCCTTATTTCTTTTTTCTGTTTAAAATATGTTCATTCCCTTGCCCCCGAACCCAAACTTTACTTAATTTAGCATTGTGAAGTGGTTGTTAAAGCACAATCTATAGATTATTAGGTGGATTTAGTAAAATTTATCCCTGGTACTTAGGAGGAGGATCTGATAGCATCCTTGAGCTTTTGGTCCTCCCAAAGTGTATAACATTTATGAGAAAAGAGGTTTCAAAATTCTTTACCCCACTTTTAAATGACAGTTTCCTGCTTTGCTCCTCTGAAATCAAGGAGATAGCTCTTTAGCGTGAGCCAGGCTGCCACCTGCTGTCTTTTAAAAGTGGTTCTGTTAAAAGTAGAAGAAAACTAGTTCTGACCTTCAAAGGCAAAGCTTAGGAGAATATTCTGTTCTGCAAGAAAGAAAGAGCAGAGTTGGTTTATCAGAAATGTTTTTTGCTTCCATTGGTTTGGAAAAAGATTTCCAGATCTTTTGGTCTCCCCTTGGCCTTGTACAGCTGTGGGGCCCTGATGAAGCAGTCAAAACAAGGCCAGGAGCTGCCCAGTGCTGCTTAAGCTTGGCTTTTTAAGAATTGATAAATTTGCCTGAA
This sequence comes from Perodicticus potto, assembly GCA_963574655.1. NCBI lineage: Eukaryota > Metazoa > Chordata > Mammalia > Primates > Lorisidae > Perodicticus > Perodicticus potto. Next base: position 2,458 of record CAUYRH010160686.1, read on the forward strand.
AATGCTCTTCCTGTTGGGTAAGGAGGACAAGCCTTCCAAAAGACAGCACTGGACTGAGAGAGAGATGAGTGTTCGGGATGTATGGGTCAGTAGTTGAGATCAAGTGCTGTTGGAGGTCATAACATTTATTAATGTCAAAGAGGTAGGTGGGTGGCCCTGGGCTTAAAAAGGCTGTGTTGTCACAAGTGGGTCTTCATGACACATTGTGGAGTTCTGTGAGTGATGGGAGCCACAGGGACTGGAGAGAGGGCTCCCTGCTGCCTTTTTTTTTTTTTTTTTTTGAGACAGAGCCTCAAGCTGTCACCCTGGGTAGAGTGCTGTGGCATCACAGCTCACAGCAACCTCCAACTCTTAGGCTCAAGCGATTCTCCTGCCTCCGCCTCCCAAGTAGCTCAGTCTATAAGTACCTGCCACAATGCCCGGCTATTTTTTTGGTTTCAGACGTCGTTGTTTGGCAGGCCTGGGCTGGATTTGAACCCGCCAGCTCAGGTGTATGTGGCTGGCACCTTAGCTGCTTGAGCCACAGGCACCAAGCCCCTGCTGCCTTCTTAACCCCACCTGGCCTGCTGGACACCTACAACCTTTGTGTATTATTCCTGACAACTCATTGTCATTTCTTTGTCCCCCACCTCCATGAAACAAGGTAATGTAATGATAGCAAGTGCCATTTGTTCCACTAAAGCAGGCTTAGTCTGAGCCACAGTTTTTTCTGCTATAAAGAGGGCTTTAGTACCTATGGCATGTTACGAGATGTAATGACAGTTAAAGTGATGACAGAAGGCACTTTACAAATACGATAATGAGTGTGTTTCATAGAGGGCCTACTCTAGAGGGAAGGTGGGGCGTTTCCTGGTGGAAAACTTGAACAGCCTCCACTAGCAGTGTGGAGGCTGAACATGGTGGAGGCAAGGAAAGAAGGGGCTCCCAAGGGCCTGTATGTTGTCCATGCCAATTATCAAAAGCTGGTTACACGGAAAGGTCTGAGGATGCTCCAGATTTCTGTATGCCCTTAATGTTGCTCTCATGGGAGAGACTACTATCTTGGGGTTTGAGGAGGAGGGAGTGTAGGGCCTTGGGTCCCTAAGGGAGATGAGTATGTGTGTATGCACGGGAGTGGGGGTGAGTTCCTAGCTCCAGCTCCCTTCCCAGTGAACTCTGCAAATTGGAATGTTCCTAAAAGTTCCAACCCCAAGGAGTTTACCCTAGGGATAGAGTCAAGTCATTTCTTTTGTAGATCAGTGGCCAGAAAAAGACCACGGTGGGACCCGGGCTTCAACCTCGTGGGAGTCTGGAGCTAGTGCTCAGGAGACGCCCTCGCCATGTTGTGTGAGGGACTGCTCTTTGCACTGTGACCTCTGCTTGGCTGCAGCTATTCCTGCCACCTCCTGTGAATGCATTTCACTTTCCAGTGCAGCAGCTGCACGTCTCAGCCTCCTGGCTTTTTAGTAGATGCAAACTTTTCTTTAGGTTAGGGCTTTGTAAAGTTCTTTAACAGCAGCACTCGGAGGACATAACTAACAGGCAGCCCTGTTGATGCTTCCTAAAAGGATTTAATATATACCTGTCCCTATTCTTGGTCTTTCCCATTACTATTTACTCATCTAGCTCTCTCTCCTCCCCCCGCCCCACCACAGTCAAGACTTTCCCCAGGGAGCTGCTCTTGCTGGGAGTGAGTCTCACTTCGGGAGGCTATGTTGTAATGTTTTAGGCAGGGCATGTTCTTGCCTTAGCCTCATCTCACTCCTTTCTCAGCATCCAGAGACCTTGGGTTCTACTGAAGGCCACTGTGGTTCATTAGAAACAGCTGACCCTTTTTTGCCTGGGGCTGGATGCCTGGAGTACAGGCAGAACTAAGTTCTTTTAAATTCTTTCGTCTTGGTCCAAGCCGAGCTCATGCCAGCCTCTGAAGAGGAAACAGGAAAGATAGAGGATGCCCACAGAGACAGAAGTAGATGGCATCAGGCATCTTGCAGCAACTTTGGGAAGAGGCTCCAGAACAGCGGCTTCTTGTTCCATCCAGCAATCTCCAGAGACAGCAACTGTTAGCCTGGGATTGTGGGGTACTTCAGGCTGGTGATAACCCAAATGTAGTAAAGACCCTGAGTCCGTGCTGACTTTTTAGAATGTCTCTGGAAGAATCACCTTGCTGAAACAGAGGTCAGACCAGCGGGTATCACCGCAAAAGTTGGGGCAGTGGCCCTGAGGTGCACAGAGGCAACAGGAGCAGGGGCAGGGAGGCCGAGGTGTCTGAGGCGCCACCGCAGTCCTGGGCATTCTCCTGCAAAACCAGAGCAGAGATGAGAGGGCCACACTCACAAGACTAAAAACCAGGTGAGGGAAGTTTCGGAAAGTGGGGGAAACTGCCACTTCTCTTAGACACTCAACCTTTCAGGGCAGGCAGAGGCTGCCCACTCAGCCTGGGAGCTGACTCCAGCCCCCCATTCCTGGGCAGCTTGAGGTAGCTACGGGGTCATCCTCTTGGAATGGCCCCAGGAAGTCCCCCATTCCAGGAGCATCACTGATGTGGACTGTTTGGGCAGCCAAAACCAGCAAAGGCCACACTGTGTACAAGCACCAGCTTAGGGGCTGGCATATTGGTCTCAGGTGTTCAGTAAGTACTTTTATCCACACGTGACTTCTTCCCATTGGCATAGTCATTTAGAGCTAAATACAACAGGAATGAGGATAAGGAGGGGAAACTGGATTTTAATTCACCTAGGCTCAAACCTGGATCCTGGCTGACGTAGTATTTCAATGACATGGGTCTCTGATGTGTTTACACAATGTCACTTGTGGCCACAAAGGGCAGGGATTCCCCACCCCAACCAATTCTCTAGCTCTCTGGACACTAACTCAGTGTCCTACAATTCAGTTCTTACTCTACCTACCTCCAGTATCCGATCCCACAAGTTAAAGGGCTCTAAGACTGTCCCACTACAAATACCAGTTGCAACTCTGTGGCCTCCAATACTTCTGGCAGACTGGCTGCAAATCAAGGGTTCCCATGACCCCCTCCTCAGGTGTTAGAATTTGTTAGAATGGCTCCTGGAACTCAGAAAGGCGCTTACCATTATCACCTAAATATATGCAATCCAGGAGTGGCCAAATGGGGTAGACTCACAGGGCAAGGAATGTGTGCAGAGCCTCCACACCCTCTCATCAACCCAGGGCTCTCCCTTGCCCCATTGCTCAGGGATTTATGGAGGTCCTAGTATATAGTATGATTGATGAGATCACGACCATTGGTGATAAACTCAATGTCTAGCCTCTTCCCTTCCCCAGCAGTCAGGGGGTGGTTTCCAACCCTCTCCTCACACCTGGGTCTTTCTAGTAATCAGCCTCCACCCTGAAGAGCCCCCAGCCATCAGTCATCTAATTAGCATGTAAAAAGACACTCCTATCATTCCAAGAGCCTTAGAAGTACTGCGTCAGAAACAAGGACCTGAGACCAAATACTAGAACAAAAGATGCTCCTATCACTCCTGTCACTCCGAAAATTATAAGGTTTTAGGAGCGGATGCCAGGAACCTAAGACAAAGGCCAAACATTTTTTAATGTGTCACAGTATTACAGGAGGTAAGCGAGAATGCACGTGAGAGAGGGCTGTCCCAAGAGGCATGTGCATCGGTGTCCCAGCCATGGACAGAATTCAGGGATGGAGCGCCAACCCCACCCCTCACCCTGTCTCCGCCCCGCACCTCTGCATGAAAGGCGTGGCAGGAGTCTGGTCGCCGGCGCAGCTTCTGGGAGCGCATCCTGTCACACTTGACTGAGGCATTATGTGACTCATTGTTAAGGTCAACAGCCCAGGAGTCTGAGATCTAGAAGAGCCTGCCTTACAAGCAGCTTTGGTGTCAGGAAGCTTCACCCAGGGCTGGGGTCGGGGGTGGAGAACAAATGACGATGCTCTGACAACTGGTGAGCCCCTGGATGACGCCAACAGCCCCACCTTCCTGCACCCGGCAGGCCCCAAAGGATGGGAAGGATATATTTGACTTCCGTTGCCTCCTGCAGGACTGGCGGGAAGCTGCTGCAGTCACAGGTGGGGTCTGTCACCAGGAGGAGGAGGTTACTACTGGGAATCTGCTGCATCATAAATGTCCTGAAGTAAAGAGAGGCGTGGGTCGTGCATTTCTCCATGGCAGTCTTGGCAGCTACCACGAGAAAGGGTCAAGGGAAAGAACTTCTGAAAACGTGAAGTGTGGAGTCAGGATGGCAGCAGAAGGAACAGAGCCAAGAGGCAGGGCAGAGCGGGGTCAGCCCTGGAATAGTCAGCTTCTTTTACCATAAGCTTTCGAAATCACATTCTCCTCTTCTAACAGATTGCAGAGGGTGAGGAAGTCCAAAGGGAGACGTTTTTGAGAGTATGCGGGACCCGTAAATCAGATAGGGACGCGAGGTGCGGTGGGGCAGGCCCGTGGGGCTGCAGTGCCGAGGTCTGGCCACCAGGGGGCGCGACGCTCCCGCGCACGCGGAGGAAAGCCCTCGGTTACGTAACAGGAAGAGCTGCCGAGTCCTGCGCCTCTGCTCAAGGGTGGGAAATCTTATGCGCACGTAAATGCATAAATAGGTATGTTTCTAACCTGCACAGCACTGGAGAAGGTCAGTTGTGCCATTCTATAAGTGAGAAAACTGAGGCTAGAAGAGGTTAAGTAACTTGGCCCAGATTACACAGCTGGGAAGGAGAGCCCGTTTTTAAAGTCTGTCTGCTCTAAGCCCTTGCTTTACGCCACACCATTTACTTTATCCTCACACAAGCCTTTGAGATAAGTGCACGAGCAAAGGCGATCTCAGGCGAACCGCCCGGTGAGGCTAGACTGTCCCAGCATCACTCACTAGCAAGACATGGAAGCCTGAGGCCAAAGTCCGCCGCGCTGCGCTATGAAATAATTTGCTCAAGGTCTGTGGTCCTTGGCGAATCTGGCTGAGGGGGCAACCTGGAGAGCCAGCTCCTCCGGGCCAGGGCGGGGGTCTAACGGCAGAGGTCAGCAGGAGAGGCCCTGGTTGCCTCCTGGGAGGGCTGGGCAGAGCTGGCTGGCCTAGCAGCTTCCACACAGGAGAAGCCTGCCCAGGGGCCTGCCCACAGGAGAAGAGACCGGAGCCGGGGTCTGGTAGCAGGGCTGCGGCGGGGCCCTGAGCACACCCACACCGTCTAGGGGAACGCTCAGATTCTGAGGGAAGGCCCACCCACGTCTCTTCTCACTGCCAGGTTCCGTGGACCTGGGCCCTGACACCGGCTGCCTCTGCTTGAGCAGAGTGGGGCGGCTGAAGGGGGCCCGAGGGACGCGGAGTCAGGGCTGCAGGCCACTGCACACGGTCCCCCACTGAACTTGCCTCATGCCTTGTGTGTTTCCAACACTCAGGGAATGGGGGGGAAAGACCCCTAAGAGTGTGACTTTTCCTTCTTCCCTGCTGTGGAGCCATATAGGGGCTGCAAGGTCCTCCTAGCTGCCATCTTTCTGGGGAGGGAGGGATGTGGCCCTAGGCAGCTGGCAGAGCTGCCCTGGGGACTCACTTCTGGCAGGCCCCGCACTCGATGATCCCGTTGGTCTCCTGGATGGCCGCATCATGTATGAACACGGGGTACTCAGTGTCACAGGGCTGCAGGAGGTCCTGTTTCTTGTGTTTGTGGGCTGTAGGCAGACAGGCATGGGTGTGAGAGAAGCCATCACAGCTAGAAGGGCCTTAGACGTCATGCCCTGCGGCCATATCAGCCTTAGCACTCCTAGGGTGGGTGTTCGGCCCCTGGTCCCTCTGCAGATGCCCCCCCATTGGACAGTTCAATGGAGGTGGAAGGTGTTGGGGAAAAGAGAGGGGAAGGAACAGAGAGTAATGGAAGAGAGTGGCGTCATGGCGGTGGGTGGCAGGGGCCCTGGGTCTTAGGGACATGTGACTCTGGGTAAGCCCCTTCCTCTCTTGAAAAGCTTGCATCCTCACTGTGAACTGGGGGTGCAGGGGACTGCACCACTGCCCAGGCTTCTTCAGGCATTGATGTCCCAAGGGGACAACAGGGGACTATGGACAATGGCCCACAGCCATGACTCCAAAGCCTCCCTGGGGCCCCTTTGAGCTATTCCAGGGGTCTGGGTAGAGGGCAGAGCAGTAAGGGTGCCAAGGGGTGGCTTGGGGGACATCAGCCCTCTAAATCCCACCACCCTCTTCTTTGGTGTGGGTGGGCTAAATGTGGCTTCTAGGCAAGTCCTGGCCCCTCTACCTTCAACCCTGTGGCCAGGCCCAAGTTCCACACTGGACATTGAGCCAGCACCGGGGTACTGGGTCCAGGAGGGCCAGTGGGTTCCAAGGCCCAGAGGTGCTGGAGCCTGGGGCTCCTTGAGGGGCATCGTGTGAGGTACTCTTGTCCACTGATGCAAGGGGGACAGGGATGAGAAGGACCCCACAGATGCAGAGCTGAGTTCCCAGAAGCCCTACTCTGGGATCCACATCTGCCCCTGCCAAGGTGGCCCTAAGATGAGCAGAAGGCAGAGTGGGGCAGCTCCACGCCGGAGGCCATTCTGTCCCCCCACTCCTATTTTGTCTAAGCCTGCTGTGCCCTCTGCTCTGTCTTCATGGCCTGTCAGTAACAAAGGCAGGGCAGGCAGTGGCCCCACCTCATAGACCTGAAGATGGAGGTTGACTCAGGGTCCCATAGGAGAGCCACAGGTCTTCTTAACTGCCAGACTCAGAAACTTTCTACTGCCTGGCCTTGAAACCAAGAGGGCCTGCTTGCTCAGCAGGCAGAAAAACCCTCAGTGAGAGAAACAATCCTCCTGGCACCCAGCCAGACTCCAGGCACGGTCTGCAAGGGCTGTGGCCGGGTGCTCCCTGCTCTGGGCCCCCTGGGATCAGTGGGCAGTTGTTTGGCACTGCTGCCAGGCCTCAAGGCCCGGCTCTGCACCTTCCAGGGCCCCTTCCACTGCCTTGTCCTCGGCAGGGGCTGGCTAGCACTGGGTCTGCCTGGTCACCTGAGCCACCCTTTGTGGGCTGGCACACCTCAGGGAGCATGTCAACACAACTTCAGGAATGTAGGGTGCACGACTGGGAAGGGGTGACAGGGTCCACACCCCAGCACTGGACTCCAAGTCACTGAGCACACTGGCGCCTGCTCAGACCAGGCCGGCCCACCTCCCGGGCCAGCCGCCCTGAAGAAGAGGAATTCTGAGCAAGCAGATTGAGGGAATCATTCTCAGCTTTTTCTAGAGGTAGCTGCTGACACAGAAAGGCGACACCCTCACCCGGGATGGGGTCAGTCCTGTGTTCCCTGCAGGGGAAGGGGCTGCTTCCAAGTGGGTGTGGAACATGGCTCTGGTCCTGCACAGACACCTTGGGACTGTGAACTGCCCGCAGGAGGAGAGTATGAACAGGGCAGGGAGCTGGCCACGGGAGCTGCGGGGAAGAGGGGGTCTCCCAGCCCAGTGGGGGAGAGGCAGGAGGGAATGAGCCAGGGTGAAGACAGCAGTGGATGTTGTCATTTTTTTTTATCAGGAAACCAAACTCTGAGCAAAAGATAGGGAACAGGGCAGGGGAAGTCCAGGTGTGGGGTAGTTCTGGAAACCCATGGAAACGGCTCTATTAACAGGAGGAGCTGAGCAGAACTGGCTAATTCCAGGCAGTTCTATGTGACTATAGGGCTCCGAGATACCAGGCAGGGAGAGGGTCTGACGCTTGGCCACCTCGCCTTTGCAGCTGAGACAAAGCTTTGCTTGTGTCAGGACCATCTCCCATCCCCTGCCTGGGAGGGAGGGGGCTCTGTCCTCAACAGATCAGAGCATGTTAGTGACCCCCATTGAACCTGGGCCCTGTTGAGGGCTGTGGGCACCTGGGCTGGGAGTGTCACTATTTATTCTCCAACGGGTGACCTAGCACTGTGCCCTTGCATGTGCCCTGGACACTGCAACGCACCCCTCTTTGCTCCTGGGAACCCAGGAGAGGCTGTAATGCTTTATTTTCCCTGGGTCAGGGCTGCCCTGTGTGGAACAAGATTTGGGCCGGGTGTTATAAGGTTGAAGAGAGCTCTGCCCTTTCTGGGGTCATTCTGGGCTGGGAAGTCTTGGGCAGACCTTTGCAGCTGCAGTTTGTCCCCATCCCACAACGCACAGTGACCTCCTTGGCAGGCACTACTCACAGTGGTGGAAGACAGCCTTGGCTGCCCAGGCATCAGCCCAGCACAGGGCATACACGGCCCAGGAGGAGCATGGCGTCACACGAGGACAGGATGTCATGGGGTGGTGATGATGCCACACAGAGCAGTGGTGTCCGACGTGATGGGATGTCACACAGAGACGTGGGGAGTAGGGGGAAGCAGATGTGATGAGAGAAGCCACGAGGGATGAGATAGGAGCCACGGACAGCCTCAGGGTGCCCCCTAACCCCCAACCCCAAGGCGAAAGGTTTCCCTTGCATGGTCCAAAGTGCTACTGCCCTTATCCCACACACGTGGCCCATAGCTCCGGGTACTCACCCTCAGCCCCGCGGTCATGCCAGGAACCCCAGGCGCTCCACTCCAGCAGCAACCTGTCAGATGCAGAGCTGACTTGGAACCACAACCCTCTATCCCTGAGATCCCTGGTGGACCCTGGCCAGCCCCTCTCCTCCAGGACACCCTCCTCCCTGCTCGAGGGCCCTCGGGTGAGCAGAGGGTTAGGGAAGAGGTGCCCTACATGCCCAGGGGCCTTGCCCTCTTCCTCTGGGGTGTTGTGGAGACACAGCAGCCTCTTGCTCAAGGGCCACTCTCAAGCCACCTGCATACAGCCCTCCCCTAGCTCCGCCTCCACCCGACCTCACCCCCACTCACAGCAAGAGCTCCTGTAGCAGCCACCTGGTCGCTCTCAGGAAGGCAGAGATGGGCTGGGGAGGAGGGCACACACCTTCACACTCAGGGCCATGTGCCTCCCACAGCACCACCCAGAGACAACAGACAGGCAGCTGCACCCACCAAGGGGTGGCCAGGAAACACGCCACCACCTCCCACCTTCCCCTGCAGAGGGGTGTCAGAAAACTGAGCTATCTGAGAAGTGCCTATTGTAGGTCAGACTTCAGTGGGGCTAGATAGCCCTTTGGGAAGACCAGTCAAGCTTACATCCTGATGTCAAGCTGCTGGGACCCCTGGATTGTTTGGCAACACTAGGCAGTGAGCTTGGGGATAGCTGTTTGTTCACAGCTGCCAGAGAAAGTCCCTTGAAGTCCATAGGCAGCCCCATGGGCCGAAGTGGGTGCAGGCTCAGTGGTGGGGGCCCTGGGGTCAGATGGCCAAGGTGGGGTGAGGGACGGGGCAGAGAACTTGCTGGCAGGTGGCAGGAGAGGTTCTGGTGACACTCACGCTGACCAGGGGCTGGGCCGCACTGTGGTGGTGACTGGGGGGTTTACACATGGCCTGGTAGTCATACATGGTCACTCTGAAAATCAGAAACAGGGCCCAGTGAGTCTAGAAGCATGCCCATGCCCTGCCCTGCCTCAGGGACTTTGCCAGCAGGGCTTCCATTCACCAGGATCCCTGAGGGCACCTGATCTGGGGCAGCAGATCACAGCTCCTGCAGAAAACTACATTTCTGCACTTTGTTTTTTGTTTTTGAGACAGAGTCTCACTATGCGCCCTGGATAGAGTTCTGTGGGGTCACAGCTCACAGCAACACAGCAACCTCAAACTCTTGGGTTTAAGTGATTCTCTTGCCTCAGCCTCCCAAGTAGCTGGGACTACAGGTGCCCTTCACAATGCCCAGCTATTTTGTTTTTGCAGTTGTTTAGGTGGCCCGGGCTGGGTTCTAACCTGCCACCCTCAGTGTATGTGTCATAAGCACTGTGCTACAGGTGCCAAACCCATTTCTGCACTTTGAATGGTAAAGAAGAAGGAGCACATGGGCTTGCTGTTTTCGCGAATAGTTTTCCCACTAAGGGCTGAGCCAGGAGGCCCTCCCAGGGATCCCCATGGCCCTATGCCCCTCCCCATCTCACAGCTCTGGCTCCAGAAAGGCGGCTTTTAGAGGTCTTTGGGGGCTCTCCTGTATGTTTTTGAGGTCAGGATCCTGAGATTTGATGGGACCACTTAGGAACAGCTCTGGACTCTACTGCATCTGTTTAAATGGGGAGGAGCATATCCCACTTACTGGCTGAACACCCCCATGCCGAGCAGCTGGGTCATGACAGCACCATCCACCTCCCCCAGAAATTTTCCCATCTGTAAGGGAGGGAGAGAAGAGAGGAAAGAAAGACATCAAGCAGGATGAAGACTTCTAAATCTAGCACTCTTTAGTGTGGGGCTCATTTCGAAGCTGGAGATTTCAGGTGCCAGTTGGGCTTTCCCTACAGATGCCCTCAAACATAATAACAACTGAATCCTTTCCACCCATGCCTCTCAGGTCAACCTGCTCCTGGCTGTTTGCTATCTCAGTGCTTTCTAAACTCTCAGTGGTAACATTAATTGCCTATGAAATCAACCTAGAGCTTGAAATCAGATTTTTAAAAAATGGTACAGAATTCCTTAGATAATTCAGTGTGAATTGCTTGCCGCAAAGTTAAAGAACTTTTTGTGAAACTTGATTTGTTGTATGTGCTCTGCATGGGTGTGTGTTGGGTCAGATGTAAAATGCATTTCTTTCTGTGGGTCATGGTCAAAAAGCAGCACCTGCTTCATATACCCTGGTGTTCTTGTCACCCAAACAGGCTTCAGAGCACTGGTATGGGATTTGAGGACCCCCCTCCCGTCTCATCCCATCACTGGTGTGCCCTATAGATTTGCCACACACCTCTCCATTCCAAGGACAACCTAATCTCTTGTCTTCTCTCTGCTGCCCACTCACTCTCCCAAGTCCCTGTGACTGCAGCCTCAGTAACCTTCCTTAGTGCAGCTTGGATTAGTCACTCTCTTTACTTAAAAATAAAATGAAATGAATAAAATAAAATAAAATAAATAGGACCCTCCCTCCTACCCTCTGTCCCTCCTTTCATTATTCAATAAGCAGTATTTAGCAGGCTCCCATGCCCTAGAGCCAGGCAGCATCCTCCAAGCCAGCAGTGACCTTAGGCCTAGCTTGCTTCTAAGCTAGTGGAGATTAGCCTCAGACCGCCCGCCCTCCTCACCTCTTATACTTGACCCCATACTGCTCCTGGTCTCTTGATTCTGCAATTTTCTCAGCAAGGCAGAGCGGAAAGAACTTGAGCTTTGGAGTCTGATTGTGACCTGAATGTGCATTGCCTTAATTGGGGTATTGTGTGCCAAGTGTGTGGCTCATAGTGGATGCTCAGTAGATCGTGGCCATTACTCCAGGAAGAGGCCTGCACTTGGGCTGGCTGTTCTTCCTGCCCTGATTACCCTTTCTCAGTCTTCAGGCCAAGGAGCTTTCCTTCTCATCCTCCTTAAGGAGTGTGAATTCTAACCCTCCAATCAGAATGAACTCCTCCTTTCTCTGCACTCTGATAGCATGTGGCAGGCGTGCCTATTCAGTCCTTTTCCCATTCTGCCTAATAATTAGTTGTCCCTCCATTGTATTGGAAACTTGTTGAGGACGGGAACCACCTCTTTCTCATTTCTGAATTTCCAAAGTGCCTCAATACCTGGACATAACCAATGTGGAATTTTGTCAGGGAAGGAAGGTGGGAGCCCAAGTTGATGGCCACAACAGGTTCTTTGTAGAGAGCTTTCTGCATTCTCAGGACTAAAATGATGACATGTGTAATAACTACCAAGAGAAAGAAATGCAGCTCTGACACAGGAGCTGAGGCATAGGAGCCTGGCCAACTTCAAGGAGAACCAGGTATTGTCTAGGAGCCAAGAAGATGCTAGTATCCCTTCCTAAGGAAACAGCTCATTTATAAAATTAATATGTAAGGATGAGACCCCCTAAAAATACATGGCAAAATTATAATCTCAAAAAGTCAGTTGGAACACAGGGCTCCAGGCACCTGGTCAACAGTCAGAGACAATCTCTCCCAAATATGAAATGATGGTACCACATTGGGGTAATAACCCCAGTAATGCTCCCATGGTTTATAATCAGCAAACAGTGGCCATAGCTCTCCAAAGGGGCCCAACTCTGGAATCTGGGATGAATTCAGGAAATGTCACTTTTCAGACTGTAAGTAAATAAGAAAATATAGTGCCTGCATCCTACAGTATTTCCTATTTGGAAACAGCTCATTTATAAAATTAAAATGTAAGGATGAGGCCCCTAAAAATGTATGGCAATATTATAATCTCAAAAACGGACCGTTTAATTATGAACGTAAACAAGAGGAAAGTAAGAGTTGGACACAAAGAGGTATTCAGACTTGTCTGAGCTCTGCTAGCTCTTTGCCTGGAATTCCCAGATCACCAAAAACTGTTTCCTAACATCTTTTGTTCACAAGACCCTTAGTCAGAGGGTTGTGTATGATGTAAAAATGAATGAATGGGCTTGGTGCCTGTGGCTCAAACAGCTAAGGCTCCAGCCACATACACCTGAGCTGGCGGGTTTGAATCCTGCCAAACAACAATGATGGTTGCAACCAAAAAATCGCCGGGCGTTGTGGCGGAGGCCTGTAGTTCCAGCTACTTGGGAGGTGGAGGCAGGAGAATTGCTTGAGCCCAGGAATTGAGGTTGCTGTGAGCTGTGATGCCACAGCACTCTCTACCCAGGGTGACAGCTTGAGGCTCCATCTCAAAAAAAAAAAAAAAAAATGAATGGAGTGAATCAAGAGCTTCAGACTAGTTTGGACTGACCAAGAGAAGCACATGAGCCCTGACACAGGACAGTCTGATAACAGGCATCTTCTATCTTGGTAAAAGCAAATGAGGGCCCATTTGTTCTGACGAGGCCTGACAGGCAGCACTGAAGAGGGCAGGGAAGGAATTCCAGAGACAGAAAAGCACTTGGGGAGGGGAGAGGCATTCGAATCCTGCCTGTTCTTCAAGGTGCCACCCTAAAGCCACACAAAGCTGCGCCTGATTGCTCCAGCTCCTCCTCAGCTGGGGATCGCTTTTTGCTATTTCAATTGCCGTGTACGTTCTTGTGTGCTGTTAGCACTTCACCTCCATCACAAGACACTGAGATCTTGGAGGGCAGAAATTGATCCCCCTGCGCCCGCAGCACAGACCACCTCTGGTTCACCGTTCTCCCTCAGTGCATATTTGCTGAAGGAATGTGTGATGGAAGGAATGAATGACCTGAGTATTCTCCCTAGGAAAGTGCGGCGGGGTGGGAATGAGGCTCCTGACAAGGCTGCCCAAACCCCATGCGGATGTCCCGTTCTCTTTCCTAATTCTATTAGGGGCTTATTCATCAACAACCCTGTTGGTCAGACACTTGATTCTGACAAGAAAGATCCCTGAGAATAAAACTAGTGTATGCTGGACATTGGAAAAATGTATTCTCCTTTGTAAATAAGCTACTTGATTTTCTAGGATACGTCACTCTGGCAGAAAATATCCATTCTCCCCTTCATCTTTAGGAAGGCAACCCAACCTTCTTCCTGCCCTCAATTTGTGCAGAGAAAAACACTACATTTCCCAGAGGCCCTTGCAGCGAGGGCCGGCCAATGGGATGTGAGCAGGGCCGCCGGGGGGACTTCCGGGAGCCTCTTCCCACCTGGGGGACTTCCTCCTACTACCTGCCCTCCCGCTTGGCGCGGGGAGAGGGGTCTGGAAGGCCACAGCGCTGTGTTGGGGTCTTGAGGGTGGGGCCGTGCCAGACCTGCGCTGCTTCATCCAGTCTTTATGAGAGATTAAACCGTTACTTTGTTCAAGGCACCATTGCAGACACTCTCTTCCTGGCAGCAGAACACAATTCCCGGCTGGTGGAGTATCGTTGGGACTTGGTCAGAGTGAATCCTTGCCTCAAATCAAGTTGCTGAGCCAACAAAGCCACCGGCGTTGACTTAGGGTACCTTGTGAATTCAGGACCCCAGACCTGGGGCTGATGAAGTGGGAGGCTAGGAGAGAGGCAGGTCCTGCTGAGATGGAGCCTGCAGGGGAGGCACTTGAGAACATGAGGTTGGGCAGTTGCCCCTGGGTGTGGGCTAATTCTCATGGTCACGTGCGGGTCTAGGCAAGGGCTAATTTGCATGGCTACATGAGGCTGCTGCTGCAAACTTCCCCTGTCCCCAGAAAGGGGTGCTCTTGACTTTGGTAGCAGTTGGAACAAACCTCACGCTGCCTCCTTACTTAGGGACAGCTTTAAAGATGGGTGCACTCAGCCTCTTAAGGATGTGAGGATTCCATGAGTCACTACACTTAAGTCACTGTTCCTGGCTCCCAGTAGGGATCAATTTCCCTTCATCCCTTCCTAGCTCCATAGCCTGGTCTGGCCCCCTGGCTGCAGTCTTGACAAGTGCTTTTGGCCACACAAGAGTGCCTGGGAGAGTGTGGAGGAGTCAGGGCCAGCACTGCAATTCTGGGAAAGCCCCCCGGAGAGCCTGCCTCTACTGAGAGGGGAGGTCTCAGGGTTATCATGAGCAGTGGAATTTTACTCCCGGAGAGTCCAGTCGGCCAGGGCCACTTGGGAAGCCAGAAAGGCAGGGGGAGAGCTGCTGCCAGAGCTGAGGCAGGCTGCAAGGGGGTGGGGAGGTCAGGAGCAAGTGCCAGGCCAAGCTGGGGGGAGTGGTGTGAGGACAAGAGAAAAGGAAGAGAGGCACAAGGAGCCCAGAGAAACAGGAGCTGAGACCCAGACGGGCACATCTGATAGTCCCCAATAGTGTCTCCTGCTCTGAGGGCCTGCCCAGCCCTTGCTTGCTGGGCTGATGAGGGTAGAGAAGAGCTTGTATGTTTCTGAGAGATTTAAGTCCCTTAAGAAAAAGATGCCAGGATAGAGCTTCTGATTTTTTAGGTGTTGCTGCCCTTTTGAGGTCCATTTTAAAGCTCCCATGGGTGGGTGCTGCCCGTAGCAAATGACAGGAATTGGAGTGCCCAGATCCAGGGTGACAGATCTACTGTAACACAGCAAAGCTCTGCAGAGCAGTTGTCACTCTCCTGACCAGCAACTGTCTGCTTCTTTCTCTAGGCCCCTTATTGAGGGCTGTAATCCTGTCACTTGTGGTTCTTTTTTTTTATAAGAATGAGCCCTGAGCTGGAAGAGAGGCCTAGTGGGGCCAAATATCTCATCAGCAGGCCTGGGACACCTCCAGGACCAGGAATCAGCCAAGCAGCTGCACCCTTGGATAGGCTGCAGGTGGGTCCCTGGGGGCTCTGGCTTTACCCCTGTGTTTAGGGGAGGACGGCCTCAGGTGAGGAAAGGCTTGGAAGCACGTTGGAAAGAATCTTTGTATCTGGAGCTCAACAGGCTTCTCTCTCCAGGCCTCTGAGTGGACCTTGGCAGGGACAAGGAGTTGCCAGAAGCTTGTGGTACATTTGCCAGTCAGGAAAGCAGGAGCAGCCAGCTACAGGGCATGCAGATGGACAGCAACTGGCACTGAGCCCTGGGCAGTGGTTCTGAATCACCTGGTGGACATGTTAAAGTACAGATGCCCCCTCCCCCAACCCTACGGAGTTTCTGAATCCCTAGGTCTGGGGTGGGGGCACTTAGGAGACTTTGTATCTCTAATAAGCTCCCAGAGCCTGATGCTCCTTCCTCCAGCACACACGAGGCCTAAGGATGAGTGGGGAGGGGGCTGGGTCCAGAGTGTGGCCCTGGATGACACTTGTGTGTGTTTGGGTGAGTGGGTGGGAGTTGGTGGTGGGCAGGTTCTGAAATGGTTCCCAATAGTCCCAGCTTCCTGGGAGTCATGGCCTGTGTCAGCCCCACTCCCCTTAAGTGTAGATTGGATCTAGTAACTTGGTTCTAGACTGTGGTAGAAATGAAGGGGTGTCTTTTCTGAGATCAGTCTTCAAAAGACTGTGACTTCCGCCTTGGCTTGCTCACTCTGATGCAGGGAACTGTGGTGCTGTGAGCTGCCCTATGGAGAAGCCTACATGGCAAGGAACTGAGGTGGCTTCAGTCCAACACATGCCTTGATGGCAGCCTTGCATGAGACCCTGAGTTGGAGGTGCCCAGCTAAGCCACACCTGGATCCATTACCCACAGAAACCATGAGATAGTGAATCTTGTGGTTTTCACCCACTACTTTTGGGATAATTTGTTGTGTAGCAATAGGTAACTGCTACAGAGTTGTTGAATGAATGCGTTAAGAAAAAAACCCCTCATGTATACAAAAATGGAGGCTTGGACAGATGGACAGACAGCCAAAGTAGCATGCAAGCACCAGGCTTTCCGCCTCTCTTCCTGCACTCACCTAAATCAGCACCTGCTACTCCAGGTGTCACTTTTAGGCCAGTTCATTTCTGCACACTGTTATCAAGTCTCTCCCATGTGCCAGGCATCATGCCAGGTGGGGTCCCTCTCCTGGTTGTCATTCCCCTAGTGCCTTCTCATACTCTGACACAGCTCTGGTCCCAAGGTCAGAGTTGTACAGAGTAAGGAGAGAGGAACTGAGCTCTGCCAACATACAGCCGCTCCCGGAGCCGTGACACAGTCTTAGAGCTTCACCCCGGGCTTAGAGCTTCTCCACTTCTGGGTTCCTGTTGTGGAGGTGGCAAGGGTAAGTCATATGCAGCAGGTGCCTGGGGCCCCAGCAAGAGCCTTGAGAAAGTCAGTTCATTTGGATCCTGCTTCATTCCATAAAGGATTGGGAAATATGAACCTTCTGCCCCTTTAGGGGAAAGGTTTGCTGACCTTGCTCTAGAGCACAGTCTCTGAAGCTTGGCTGTCCTCTCGCTGCGCTGTACCACCCTTCTAGCCCAATGTCTGGGCTTCCATGCTCTGTCTGAAACTCCTTAGCCCAGAGCCCATACTCTGGCCCTTGAGAGCCAACACCACAGGGGCCTGCAACTCAGCCATTCTCAGTTACCCAGGATGAATGATGAGGGCATGGTATAGTCTCAAAGCTTCCTGCCAACCACTTGTTTTGACTTCCATCATCACTGCGTTTCTTCCACAGAAATTGAGGAATACTAAAATGGACTAGTGCTTTGTCTAGGGAAGAGGAAAATGGCCAAAGAGGGCATGAAAGAGAGAAAAGGGAAAGCAGAAGCTGGCACCCGGTGACCTGATGAACTACTGAGTAGCAGATAGAGTCCTGCCCAGCATCGATCGTCAGCCCTGCGTCCCACTCCTACCAAGAAGAAAATGGTGCGCTGCATGTTAAGTGGGTCACTTAAAACCTATGCTCAAGGGATTCAATTCCATGATCCATGGGTGTCCCTTATTCCTCAGTCACTCTCTTTCCCAAATCTCCTTTAACACCCTGGCTCTGATTTCTTCTTTAGACCCCAAGCCTATTCCAATGAGGCCAAACCACTGCCTCTGGAGGTGAGAGATGACCTTGACTGTGACCTCTGCATCACCCTGTCCCTCCAGCTCTGTCAACACCAAGCACTTAGGATCTTGGTGAGAGCTGACTTGGACTCCAGGTAGTCCAGCACACTTATTATCAAGAGGAGGAGACTGAGGCACAGATAATGGGAGGTACTTGCCCAAATCACATGTCTAATTAGAGATCCAGCTCACACCGAACCAAATACTATGTCCTTGCCACTGAGGTCATTCTGATGCTTCTGATTTGTTTCAATGAAATAATTCAGGTGAATATATTTGATTTCAGGTATGAACTGGCTTCTTTTTTAGTTTGATTCCTAGCTAGGCAAGTAATTTGGGGGTCCAATTTAGGACTCAGCAAATATACAGTTTTTTTGTTTGTTTTTTTTTTTTTTTTTTTGAGACAGAGCCTCAAGCTATCACCCTGCATAGAGTGCTATGGCATCACAGCTCACAGCAACCTCCAATTCCTGGGCTCAGGTGAGGCTCCTGCCTCCGCCTCCCAAGTAGCTGGGACTACAGGCGCCCGCCACAACGCCTGGCCATTTTTTGGTTGCAGTCGTCATTGTTGTTCGGCGGGCCTGGGCTGGATTCGAACCCGCAAGCTCAGGTGTACGTGGCTGGCATCTTAGCCCGTTGAGCCATAGGCGCCGAGCCAAATATACAGTTTTTATTAGACTTTCCCTTTTTCCTTTCTGAGCACATGCTGGGTCCAGGGAGATAGCCATGTGCCAGAGGGAAGCTTAGGGTGTGAAGCCAGGTGACTGGATGAGAAAGCATTGCCTCTCTCCCCTATTTTCCTTCTAGCCCGCTAGGGCCAAGATCAGTGGGCTAGAATTTTCTGTGAGGGAGGGCGAGACAAGAAAAGAACTCAAAGTGGCCTTGGCTGGCTCTGGGCTTGTCATGGTAGGGAGGTGGTGAGAGGGGCCTGACAGTGGCCTGTGGGCAGCAGGAGTGCTCAGGCTCTGCTATCGGGAGCCCAGCCTCCACAGAGGACACGGGGGGTGGTGTGGCCAGGCAGGCCCTACGACGTAGTCATGGAGCTGCTCCTCATTTCTGTATGGTGCAGACATGTTCCCTACTGAGTGCGGGAGAAGGCCAGATGAGTGACAGATAAAATAAAGTAGTATTTTCTTGGAGCATCTGAGTTGACAAGTGCACACATTTTGCCATCTTGCCATGCTGACGGTCTCAGAAAAGCCGTCGTCTTCAGATCTCTCACCTGAGTGGGCTCTAAGCCAGGATTCTGTCCCAGGGTCTTTAGCTGAAGCTGCTGCTGGGGGTCTGGAGGACATGTTAAAGCACAGATGGCTGGGCCCTAACTCTGTTTCCTCAGTAACTTACCTCTTGGGACCTCTTGGAGATCACGATGAAGCCATTGTTGTCTATGACGAAGCAGTCCGTGTCCTGGGGAGGAACCCAGAAGGGGGTCATGGCCAGGGCCCTACCACCTCCCCTCGTTCCTCCCGCCTGTCCCTACAGGGCCTGAAGGCAAGCCCTGCCCTCTTTGGAGCCTGGCACCACAGGAAGGGAGGGCACTGGGCAGGGGGGAAGCTGGCCATGGAGAGGACCCTGGTTGTGGGGCCCCGTTGCCTCTCCCACCCTCTTCACGTGGGAAGAACTTACACTGTCCTCACAGCTCTTAGGGCACGGCCCGTCCACAGCGCTGCACTGGGAGGAAGAGGAGAAGTTATCATTGTAGGCCCGTGTGTGTGTGTACACAGGGGATGGATCACGGCGAGTGTGTGAATGTGCGTGGACACGTGGGGAGAGGGCTGTGCGCTACAGTACACTGGTGCTGCGCCTGTGGGCGTGTGCACGTGTGCACAGGGCATGTGTGTGGTGTTACGGTGCGTCTGTGGGTAGAGGGTGTGTGCTTGTGTAAGAGCACTTTGTGTGGGGTACACATGTTAGCACATGGGCTAACTTCATGTGTTAACTGAGTTGGGGGGGCACAAGCTAACTTCATGTTAGCACACATGAAGTTGTGCGTTAGTGGGGTCGGGCCCTGCGCAGCAGAGGGTCAGCCTCTTCAGGGGTTCCCTAGCCCGCAGCCCACGGCCTCCTTCCTCGGCGAGGAGGATCAGCCACATTGTAGAGACTTGGTGGAACGGCTCCATGGGCCTCCTGTTCTTTCTTTGTCATCTGGATGACCCGGTGGGTGGCCCAGGTGCCCCTCTGCTCCTCCCTACACTTGTGGAGCAGGCTGAGTGCTGCAGGGAGGATTCGGGGCTGGAGCGACTTGTGGAGGATGGTGGGGACAGCTCAGGAGCCCAGAAGAACTGTGTCTGAGGTTTCCAGGGGCAGAAGAGAAAAGAGAAGGCAGAACAGGAAGGTCTGTGGCCAGGTGGAGACGTCAGCAGAGGGACAGTCTCTTGGTAGCCAGGTGGGCAGGTGTGCACCGGTCTCCTCATTTCACAGTGGGGGAGTGGATGGGTGGCTTTGGGATGGGGAGATGGGGTAAGAGCAGGCCAGGCCCAGAGGGGACACTGTGTTTGTCCATCGCTGCTGGGCCTGAGCTGGGAGGGGCCCGGGGACTAGAACTAAGGCCTCCTGTAGGATCCGGGAGAGCCCGATGGTGGTCAGATGGCAGCCACAGTCGTCCTGACCGGAACTCAGCAGTGGGATAGGGGCGGGGGGGCAGAGGAGCATGAAGGCACTCACTCCGCACCTAGCGAAGCTCGGTGAGGCCCCGACCCTAGCCTGGCTTGGCGTCACACCTACCTGCTGTGTCGCTGCCCAGAACTTGCGCTGGAGGGATTCTAGCTTCATCTGGACACCCACCGCTATGGGCAGCAGGAAGAGGGAGGGCGAGGTCAGGTGTATGGGTGGACGGGGTGGTGGAAGGGAAGAGAAAGGGAGAGAGAAAAATAGATTCCAGTTAAAGGGAAGAGGTGCCTCAGCAGGAATGGAGGGAGGGTGGGGGGGCAAGATGGGGAGCGGGAGGGGTGCAGGAGAAGGGAAGGGAGCTCCCGCCTCCCCCTGCACCAGAAAATGCCCCGAGGTGGCTCAGCGCCTGTGGCTCAGCGGGCTAAGGCGCCAGCCACGTACACCTGAGCTGGCGGGTTCGAATCCAGCCCGGGCCCGCCAAACAACAATGACGGCTGCAACCAAAAAATGGCCGGGCGTTGTGGTGGGCGCCTGCAGTCCCAG
>CAUYRH010160687.1:0-18586 GCA_963574655.1 Perodicticus potto
TCTCTCCCCACTTGAAGTCTCTCCCTCTACCAGGAGCTTTGGTGTTTTCTGTATTCTTTTCTGTAAATCAATTCTGTCTTACCACGGAGGGGTGGGGGGGGGAAATAATGTAATGAAGAATAATAAAATACATATATTCAATTACAAAAATTAAAAAAAAAAATGGGGCAGTGTGACAACTTCACCATTTTGTCATTAGCTGGGATTTCTTTGAAGGTCATGACCCCCCCCAAACTACCTCAGTATGTCTTTCTTGCCTTATTCTTCTCTTTCCTTCTCTTTCCCATACCTCCTTCTCCCTTCTCATTCCTCTCCTATTTCTTCTCTCTCTCTCTCTCTCTCCCCCTATACCCTGTCTTCAAATGCCTACTCCTCTCCCGCAGGAGGGAGAAGGAACAACATCCTTGCTGGGAAGGGGGGACAGGTTATCCTCTTGGATGTGCTGGTTACAAGTGGGCTCTGGAGTGAAGGAAAGAGACAATCTGGTAGCAGGAGCTGCCTCACGTCTCAGGATCCGATAGCAAAGGAGTAAAGGTCATATTTTTGTACCTACAATGAAATTCCTATGATCTAATCCAACCGATCTCTTCCCCAACTCACATGCGGCTCACTAAGACCACTCAGTTATTGGTTCAACTGCCTTTGATTGTGATGAGGGTAGCACAAACCTGTCACACCATGACATCCATCAGGCAACTGGCTAAGACATACAAGCCCCTTTTCCTATAACCAGAAATTATTATTGAACAAGTATCCCTCAGAAGAAGATGATAGGAGCATGGCCTACAGACACATGAAAAAATCCTCATCATCTTTAACCATCAGAGAAATGCAAATCAAAACCACTCTGAGATATCATCTAACTCCAGTAAGCGTGGCTCACATCACAAAATCCCAAAACTACAGATATTGGCGTGGATGTGGAGAAAAGGGAACACTTCTCCACTGCTGGTGGGAGTGCAAGCTAATACATCCCTTTTGGAAAGAAGTATGGAGAATACTCAGGAATCTAAAAGTAGACCTGCTGTTTGATCCTGCAATTCTTCTACTAGGTATATATCCAAAAGACCAAAAATCACTTTATAACAAAGATATTTGCACCAGATTGTTCATTACTAATTTTAAAAAGGCAAGCAAGTCCAGTTATGTAGCAGAAGCTCCTTGACAACACACACACATGCAAACATCTTTCTAATAAACATTAGCAACCTTTAAATAATCTTTTAAACTTAAGTATAAAACATATTTAGAAAAATACAAAATGATGAGCATACAGCTTGATAAATTTCTACAGAGGGAGAACAGCTGTAGAAACATCACAGCAACTGAGAAACAGAAGGTTCCTAAAGTCCCCGAGCATCTTCTTCATCATCTCTGCCATCCTTCCCAGGGTAACGCTATCCAGAGTTCTATCATCATAGCCTGGCTACTTTTTGAACTTTCTTTAAATGGAATTAATTAGTCTCTAATCCGATGAGTTTGACTTCTTCTGTTCAACATATGATTGTAAGATCATCCATGCTGCTTCAT
The DNA here is from genome assembly GCA_963574655.1 of Perodicticus potto. NCBI lineage: Eukaryota > Metazoa > Chordata > Mammalia > Primates > Lorisidae > Perodicticus > Perodicticus potto. The sequence goes on from CAUYRH010160687.1 coordinate 1,531, forward strand.
GCCCCAAAGTTCATTTGTTTTCATTGATAGAGATTAGTCCTCATCACCCTATTTCAATTAGCTTTATTTATCAAACCCAGCACACTGTTAAGTGCTTATAAGCAGAAGCTATGTATGGATTACAGGCAAGATCAGCAATTTGCTTAACTTTTCAACAGCTCTATTTATTCTTCCTTAGACAATCTTCCACTCGGCAGTAGCCCAAGCCCAGCCATGAAAATGGACTTTCAAATTATGTATTTCTTGCCTCCCTTTAGCAAGCTGTGCCCCACCCATCTTCTGGCAGCTCCCCTAATCTCCGCCACAATGGCAGCTTCTCCAGTGTTCCCAAAAATATGAACATCAGAGAAATTGAGAAATAATACTTTTCCTCTCCCGCCAATATGGAAAAATAACAACATGGGCAGAGAATGTTGGACAATTTTTCTTTTTGTTAATTTCAAATTAAAATGAGGGTACAAATTTTTAGATTACATTGTTTTCACTTCTAAGGTAAATTTCAAGTTTTAGCTCAGCCCTTCACCCAGGGGGCATAGTGAACAACCCCTTCCTAGGTGGGACTTCACACAGAAAGATTTATTTATTTATTGAATTGCCACAAATATCAGAATAAACGTTTGTTCCCACATTAAAACAAATATATTGTACAGGTGCAGTGGCTCACGCCTGTGATCCCAGCACTTGGGAGGCCTAGGTGGGTGGATAGCACAGGTTCAAGACCATTCTGAACCAGAGTGAGACCCCATCTCTAAAAAATAGTTGGGCCTTGTGGCAGGCACCTGTAGTCCAAGCTACTTGGGAGGCTGAGGCAAGAGAATTGCTTAAGCCCAGGAGTTTGAGGTGCTGTGAGCTATGACACCACAGCACTCTCCCAAGGGTGACAAAGTGAGACTCTGTCTCAAAGAAATAGACAACGAAAAAAGCAAACCTATTTAAGGCTTATCTAGGCCTGCATTTTTCTACCATCCGAAGTTCGTGGAGATAAAAGAAGTTTGACTATAGTAAACTAAAGCAAGGCTAATATTACATCAAAATAAGCAAATGCTGGGAAGTGATGTACTTGGTTAACTCAGCCATGGGAAAAAACCTGAAATATGAAAGAAAGTCGGACATACTAAAAATGGAAGGAAGGAAGCATCCCAGGCAGTACAGCTGCTCCGCCAGTGTCTTTCCTGCCCATCCCAAAGATGCATAAATAGAAATATTCTGGGATCTAGCACCACTGATATTTAAGCTCAATTTCCAGCAAGGTCAAGACTAATAGCGAGTTATTTGTTTTACTAACTTTTGTTGCAAGTGCCTTGGGCGGATCCTGTGCCTTCTTCTATATCTCACTCAGGGCCAAGAATACTCTCAGCCATCAACAAAACCATAATAGACCTGGAGCCTCCTCCAAATGCCAATGAAAACACACACACACTGAGCTAATGGAGACATTTATAGGCAAAAGATTCCTGTTTCCTTTCTGAAATGCCACCAAGGCACCCTGGCTAATTAGGTCTTAGTAAGTGACATGAAGGACTAGTATGGTCCACCTGCCTTCGCGTGTTCACCATGCCTATTTTCTGTTTGTTTGGCTTTCATTTTTGCTTTTGTATTTCTAGCTATAAGTTAAAGGGGTTATTTTTAACATTTCAGAAGGCTTTCTCTGAGATCTAGCTTACAAGTTCACAGTAATTTCGGGGAAGTGGGAATACAATGTTTATCACTTCAAAAAGTAAATTTATCCACTTGGAGCTGTTTGGTTATTCCTCTCCTTCCCCTAGTTACCTTCCTTTTGGCAAAATCTAGAAAAGATATTTTGTCCAAGGCCACTCTGAAATGCAACGACAATTCTAGGGATAAAATTCAGACATTTCACCCAATCTTGTCTCTGATTCAGCCTGGAGGTAGTGGTAATTTCCCCAGTATTCTTAGTAGAAGTGTACTTGTGATTTGTCTAATTCAGCCTTTCTTTGTGTTTCTGAAAATAGCCCAAATGGGTGATGATAGGCATTGCAAATGTGGGACACGGAAGTAACACAGACTCAAAGACTAACAGGCCTTTATGAACAAGAATGACTTGACTTCAACCAAAGTCCAGCCTAGAAGGAAAGAGCACAGAAGGTGAGTGGCAACACTGGAAAGCTCAACACAAATTAGCCGAGTATGTTCTGAAGTCCCCCGCACAAAAAGGCCTGTGTCTTACATGTTCTCTTCCTCCAAAATAATAGTAGAAAATGATAAAACCATAAGTCATGGCCTTCATCCACAATAAACAAATGAGTGAATAAGCAACAAACAATTTCAGAGGAGCTGAAACATGTCAGCATAAAAATCAAAACATAACAAAAAATTGTAATGCAGTAAGGGAGAGCAGAGAGAACGGACCCTAGAATAGATACAGCTACTTGCTCATTCTAGTTTCATTTGCTATTAGTTTTGTAGTTTTCTAAACTCTTGGCTTCGTTTCCTTATCTGTAGAATTAGGACTAGTAATACATAGATTCGGAGCTCTTTCAACTGCAAATATCAAAAACTTAACCCAAACTTTCTCAACCAAAATAAATACATGAATAAACATAAAAGAGTTATATTAACCATGTACCTGGAAAGCCTAGGCTCTGCTAGCTTTGCCACACCTGGATTTAGGGACTCACTATTGCCAAGACATGATATCCTCCATAAGTCTGCTGTCTTCTTAAAGGGCTTAATTTTGAAGCTTGTTTTCCCATGATAGTGGTCCCAGAACTCAAGGATAATTCCTTCACAGCTCCACGTCTGATAGAATAAAGACGTCTTTGTTCCAAAAGTCCCATTTGGGAATTGAACCTCATTTACTCTGATCATGTGTTCATTCCTGGAGGGAGCACTACAAGGAATTATATTCTATTACTTGGATAAAGGTCAATGGCTTCAGGAAAGACAAAGGCAACCTAATGTCCCCTAAAATAACACACATCCCAAGGCTGCTGAAACAACAAACATGCAAAACTTCTCACAGTGTTTATAATTTTCATTGGGATAAGTAATTCTTATTGCTGGACAAATCCTTGGCATCCAGGAGACATTCGCCTTTATTGACTTCAGTTAGAACATACATGGACCAATGCAACCTTCCTGACTTATCCGATGTTCTGCTAAAATGATAAGGAATGATTAGGTAAGGCTGCAAAATGGTGAGATTTTAGCTGGATTTCAAAGGAGTAGGAGATTTAACGAGGCAAAGAGGAAGGAGAGCTCATGCTGAGGGGAAGTAATAAAACAAGTGGATGACTGTATGTTTTGCACACAGGAAAGAGTGTTGTCAATAAGATGAACATTCCAACCAATAGAAAATGACGGGTGAAATGGATTTTGTAAATATTAGTAGGGAGGTTTTGCATACCTCCAGCAAAAATAACATCGAGAGAAAGCAAGCTATTTAAAATGTCATTCATGAGGAAAGAATTTTTAAGAGCTCATTCAACATAGCTCTTTGAAATTCCTTTTTAAGCTGATCTACTTTCAGTAGAGTGGCCTGTGTACAAACATAAATTTGACAAATTAAGTTTAGAGCTCTTCATTATAAGACACAATTAGCTTACTCTAATAACAACAGTGACTTATTGCTTCAAGAATGTTAATAAAAGTCTGGCCACAGCTGAGAAACAAAAATAGTTTAGAATAAGAAAATTGCATTAATATACATGATGTGGGTTCGAACAGGGGCCAAAACAAAAACTATTTCCTGGATTTCAGATAGAGTCCTGTCCAACAATAATCTTATTTTGAGCATTTCAAAGGCAGACTTCAAAAAAAACATAAAAAGTAAGACAGAAATATTTAACCAAACGTGAAAAGGGCCTTTTAAAACACATTAGGAGTGCCAACCATAAATAATTTTTGCAAGCAATACTAAGCCAGACTTACCATCCTTCCGGTAATACATGTACATCAGGCACCAAGAATCTTTATTTCTGGCTGTGATGAATTCAGATGAGTTCCCCCATTCTCAAAAAGATGTCTACAGAAGGCGCTACTGGCTGCCAAAAGCAGGGTTCTCTCAAAATAGAAACCCCTTCTCGACTCAACTTAACAGGTCTGTTATGATAATCTCAAGGAATTTACCAGTCTGGGAGCTTTATTTCATGTAAATGGAGTGTTTCCAAGGTTTGAAGAAATTCACTGCATATTTCGGGAAATGAACATATGATAATTTTTACATGTTGCTTTAATAAACGATGCCATAGTTCTTTCTGCAAGGCACTCTGAGCTGCTGATGAAAAGCCGTTCACAGCAAAGTAAAAATAAAGCATCACAATGAAATGAATATAATAAATTAAAATCTTGAAAAAAGGGAAGTTTATTAAGGCCACGATGGAAAAAAACAGTCAGTTCTCAAACAAAACATTCCATAATTCACCCAATTGTTCTTCGTTAGCATAAAGTTATCTCCAACACAAACTCCCTGGGGAGTTAATCTAGCAAATCTTCATTAGGACGATGCGATGTCTCTCAAACACCCCTGTTGCTCTGAGGCCTGTGCTTTATACTTGTGGATTAAAGGGCCCCTTCTGAAATCTTCCCCCACCCAAGGGCTCTGAATTCAGAACAGAGTTAAAGATGTGCCTAAACAAACTGAGAGTTTTGAATGTAAGAGAAATGTGAACAGCTTTTCAAGTGATTGGTGGTAGAAGTCAGCCCTGGGGTTGGGCATATAGGACAGACATCTAACTTTATCTCCAGAAAACAGGAACGTCTTCTGTGAATAGAGGGCACGGAAGCCTTGCTGTAGAGGAAAAGGAGAAAGAGCTATTCAGGTTAACAGGTCTTAAATGATACTGGCATGTGCAAATGATCAGCAACCAGTGTGAGTATTTCTCTTTGGGGAAAAAGGTTAGTGCCCAGTAGAAAGAATAGTGAATCACGGTGAAGTTCAGTGAGAGGAGGTCAGAGATGTCAGCACAGACAAGACCATGCCAGATCTCACAGACCGTAATCAGGATCTGGACCTTTATTCTAAGAGCAACGGAGAGCCATCTAAATCATAAGAAAATGCCACACATGAGCTATATCCAGATTCTGACAACATTTTTAAAATGTCTTTACTCCAGGCGGTGCCTGTGGCTCAGTGGGTGGGGCGCCGGCCCCATGTACCGAGGGTGGTGGGTTCAGACCCAGCCCCATTCAAACTGCAATGAAAGAGAAAAGGTAGCTGGGCATTGTGGAGGGCGCCTGTGGTCCCAGCTACTCGGGAGGCTGAGGCAAGAGAATCGCCGGAGCCCAGGAGTTGGAGGTTGCTGTGGGCAGTGATTACACAGCAGTCTACCAAAGGCAATAGAGTGAGAATCTGTCTCTCCAAAAAAAAAAAAAATGTCTTTGCCCCCATCCTGGTCAAAGCCATGATCAACTTCTCCCTGGAATATTGCGATAGCCTAACTGGCTTCCCTACATTCCCTTGTTCCTTCCAGGCTCTTCTGCTGGTGGTCCCTATGCCTTGACTCTATTTTCTCCCATAGCACTGACCATCTGATGGTTCCTGTATTGACTTAGAAGTGCTTCATCTGTCTTCCCCATCAGAAGAGCAAGAATAAACTGGTTTTTTCACAGCCGGATTATTTGCTTTTAGAAGTGTCTGGCACTGCACAGATGCTCAGTAAGGTGTAGGTATCACTGAGGACTTGCTTGTTCGTCCTCTGCTCAGACCTCCAGTGGCTTACATCACACTTTGATGAGATTTCCGAGGGGCTCTGCAGCAGCTGGCTTTCTAGCAGGCTCTCTGCTCTCACCTTCCACTGCTGCTCCTCTCGTTCCCTCTACTAGAGACACGCTAGCTGGTCCATTCCCTGGACATGGCAAGTGCCCTTCACCCACAGGACCTTCACACTTCCTATTCCTTCTGCCTGAAACACTGTCACTCCACATGATTGGATCCCACCCGTCCTTCAAATAAACTCAAGTGTCACCTGCCCAGAGATGCCTTTGTCTACCATCCTCATACAACAGCAGCCCTTCTCTGCCACACTGCTCTCTTCCTCCTTATCTGGCTTGTTTTTGTTTTGTTTTGTTTTCATAGTTCAGAAAAATCAGAAAAAGTACTACTAATCATATTGTGTGTGAAAGTGTGTTAGCCACCTAACCCTACTAGAAGATCAGCTCTATGAAGGTGGGGTGCCTGATACATGTACCACAGTGGTACCGCTTGTACCACAGAGGAGCCAGATGGATACCAGAAACCACATCAGTTATTTCAAAAGACAGAATTTAATATAAAGAAGTGATAATTGGTTATAAAGTTGCTGACTAGGTATCGGAAAGGATGCAAAGAGAACTCAGGTATTCGAGAAGCAGCAACCGTGGGAAACAACTACCATTTTTTATGCTGGAGGAACAAGAGAAGATGTAGAAATTACTATTTTTTTAAAGACAGAGTCTCAAGCTGTCACCCTGAGTAGAGTGCTATGGTGTCTCAGCTCACAACAACCTCAAACTCTTGGGCTTAAGCGATTCTCTTGCCTCAGCCTCCCAAGTATCCGGGACAACAGGCACCCGCCACAACACCCGGCTTTGTTGCTGTTGTTGTTGTTGCAGTTGTCATTGTTGTTTAGAAGGCCTGGGCTGGGTTTGAACCTGTCAGCCTCAGTGTATGTGGGCCAGCACCCTACCGACTGAGCTACAGATGCCGCCGGGAAGGTGCTGAAATTATGAAATCTTAGGAAGGTCCTTGAGGGGTTGAAACTCAGAACTTGAGAAGGGGGCTCTCCACAGCGGGTATTTTTTAGCTCAGATAAGTGGACTGTTGGAATTAGGACCCTTTGAAGAGGGACAGCCAGCAGGCGGGGGCTGTCATGATGGTAAGTGATGAAACAACTGCACATTGGAAATGGTGCACTGGGTCCAGCTATAGCTACAGAAAAAAGCCACTGCTGCTGGGTGAGTGATACCACTTGGAACAGAAAGCAAGACAGAAGCTCATGAGCACCTGGGAGGGAGGAGAACGTCTCTCCTTCCTTTTCCAGCCTTTCAGTCCCCCTCTGTTACCCTCTTCTAGAAGAGGCCATCGCCATCATAGAGCCTACCGGCCAAGCCAAAATGTGGTTTGCACAGTCCTAGCCCCAGCCTTACAAAGCTGAGTATAGAAAGGTGAATTGAAAGTTAGATGACAATAACTTCATAGTTTTCACAGTATTCAATAAATGTTTGTCCAAACAAGTCACGGAAATGTTTTTAAACTTCTTCCAAAATCACTTAAATTGCTTGAAAACTAAACACATGCTAACTAGAATAAAAAGCAATAATAATAAAAAAAAATTATCCAAAGGGCACAGAGGCAACTGAGGCTATCCAGAGACTAAGGACAAGTAAAATATATCAGGCAATGAAGGATATTCAATTTCCTGGCAACTGAGGCAAAAATGGAAATATGCATTAGAAATTCATTATGGTCTTTGGTACAGATAGAGCAGTGAGGAGGCCTAGAGGAAAAGTTAGGATTGTTTTCTCAGAACAGAACTCTGATCTTCTCAAGCATGTGTCCTTATTTGAAACACACAGTTTCATGCAAGGCAACATGAAATAAAAAGATTTAGTACATAATTATTATCTTATAGCCGTGTATGTTTGTGTGCATCATTTGGTGTGGTACCATCATTAAAAGAACATCTCTACATAAACTAGCAAACATTTCTTTTTAAAAACTGAGATTCTGGGAAGCCATCCAGATGAATTAAGAGCAAAAGGTATGCCTGAAAAACAGAATAAAACCACTTGTAGGCTGAGAGTGACTGAATCCTTACAAAAGACATAATAAATTGTTGCCTGAGGCTATTTAAGATTGAATGTCTAACAAATACAGTGAATTTTTTTGTCTTGCAGATTTTATGTTGTGTTGTTCCTTATGAAAGTAAAATGCCAAGAGTCCCATACCGCTTCTTAAGTTCACCCGTAGACAATATGCCAAGTTATTAGCATGAAGGAATACACTTTATTTCCTTTTGTTATAACAGGAGGAGATGAAGTCAATTGATTTCATACTTGTATTATGCTGATAACAATTAAAAAGACAGATGCTATAATTTTGTCTTATTTGATGTCATTTAAGGCTGGATTGAATTTCATCATAAGAATATTTCTACCTATTCTAATTTTGATAAATACATTGAATGAAGACCATAACAATAGCTCAGGGACTGTCTGGCTTGCATGGGTTGGCCCATAGACAATTGTTGTCCATACGACCATAGTCAGATGATGAAACAATAAAGTTTACACATGGCCTTGAAGCAGAGACATTTCAGTACATATCTATCAAAATAAATTGTTGTCATTTGTATAGCCATTATGGCAAACAGTATGAATATTTCTTTAAGAACGAAAAATAGAACAGCTGTATGAGGCAGTGATCCCACTATTGGGTATTTATCCAAAGGATAAGAAATCAGTATAACAAAGGAATACCTGCATCTCCATGTTTATTGCAGCACTATTTAGAATAACAAAGATCTGAAATCAACCTAAGCAGTCCTCAAGAGATGAAAGGATACAGAAAATATTTTATATACACACAATAGAATACTAGATGGCTACAAAAAAGGAAATCCTGTCATTCACACAACATGGATGAGCCTGGTGAACATTATATTAAATGAAATAAGCCAGGCAGAGGAAGATAAATAGGATATTGTCTCACATGCAAGGGTTCCCAGAGAAGAATACGGGGTTGGTCTTTCAAGACATTGAGTTTTGAGAAGTTTGGGTTGGTTTACCTTTCTTCTGAAGATAGATGATGTTCTGGCATTTTGTATGCCAAAATGAATGATCCTAAAAAGGGGGAAAAAATGAAATATCACAATTCAATGGCAGGATCTAATGCCTAGAGAAAAGGAGGTAAAAAGGTTAAAGGACACTGGTAAAGGGTTTGGTCTTAGCAACAGAAATAAATCTAACCTTTTAGTCAGATGAGTGATTCAGTAGTTGAGTACAAATGATGAAAAGTTAGTTGAATTTTTAGGAGGAATGTAAGATAGTTCACACCTAATCATACTTATTTCTCTCTAAAGTGAGCCTCAAATTTATGAACAGGAAGAGGCATATGGAGAGAATGTTTGAAATTGGAGAAGAGAGGAAAATGTCTGAAGGTCTCTGAGAGAAAGAAAGTGCATTTTCTAGGGAAATTTTATGAGACAGCATAGCAGCCTCAGATTTTCAGATTTTTACTATTACAGTATTACACAAAATAAACAGATAATTTGGTTTAGTTGGGTTTGGGATTTTGCCAGGTAAGTAGTATCGTGGAGAGAGAGTGGAGAAGAGGGATTAAGAATGTTTCCTGTTAGTATAAAGTATAAATGTCTTAACACAATAATTAAGTAAACGAGATGAAGTATATAATAACCAGTGCAATGTAAGCGTTCCTAATTCTATATGAAATTGGCACATTGTTCCCCATAAATGCATTAAATTATACCTGACCTATATGTTTATGATTTAATAATAATAAAAAAAGAATGTTTCCAGGGGAGTGTTACAGCACCAGCTTGTTAAAAATTTAGGCCAAGTAGAAAGGGAAGTAAAGGTGATAGATTGAGGAAAGGAGTTAGGCCCATGGGTTTAAAATTTGAATGAGGTCAGAGAATATTCTCTCAGGGAATATAAAGATAGTAAACTCAAAGGTTAGGAACTCAGAGAAGAGGAGGTTTGGAGTTAAAATTTTGAGCGTGCTGTAACTATTGATGAAGACAGGAAAGTTGAACTAGGACGGAGAAAAAGATTGTTGCAACTAACACAGTCAGGGAACCAGGAGACCAGGGAGCGGAATAGATCATCCTTTTTCTGGCTTCTGCAATTATTTCCTGGTGATCGCAGACAAGGTACTTTATATCCATATTTCTCAGTTCTTCATCTAAAAAGGTCTGCAGTTCACAAAGCTGTTCAGAAATCCAAATCAGTTCATGTAAGTAAAGTGCTTTCAACAGTGCCTAGCATAGTATACAGCAAACATTCAGTAACTGAAATGAGTACTATTTTCATTTGTATTATGTATTTTTTTTTAACAAAATAATGTTAAATGTTCTGAATTTATTGGACCTTCATTCTATGGCAGGCCCTGTTCTAAGCACTTATCTTTTTTTTTTTAATATCATTTAATCACTACAGCGTCCTTACAAGGTGAGTACTATTATTATATTCATTTCACAGTTTAAGGGAGAAAGCACAGCTAGAGAGGCTTTAAACAAAGTCATCCTGTTTCTGGAGCCTCTGCTCTTCACCACCATCATAGGCATAGGAGTGACAGGAAACAGGTGAGGACATCACGAATGAGAAGACATTCTCTCTCTTCACAATGAGTGAGGAGAAGGCACTGGTAGTGAAAACACAGGAACAATGAGGAAGAGTAATGGATAACGAAACCCATGACTTGTATGTCCAAGAATCTGGGGTTTTGAGGGAGGAAGGAGGAGAGACAGCTTGGAAGTGACAGTGGGGAACAAGGCTTACAACACACAGAAGCATTTCAAGCATTTCCGACCAAAGGACAACATGAAAAAATAACTTCAAATTTGGGCATCTAGTGAACTTGGCAGTTCCTTAGAATTCTGTCCTTGTCATTGTATTTATATCCCAGGGAGAGGAAGTTCTTGCAAAGCCCTGTCCTCTAGCTCAGTCTTATAATTGGTATAATTCTTAGCAAGACTGAGTTAACCAATAGGATACCATGATGATTTTTGGACCCTCAGACCAGTTTCCAGGTGAAATAATTATTTTAAAAACAAAGAAAACTGTCAAATTTAGGGACTTCACTAAAATGCGACATTTCTAATACTCCTTCTTTCCATGGCAGGTTCAAAAACAGATAGATGGGATGCTTTTCAAAACTAAGTAGACAGGCCCGGGTACAGTGGCTCAAGCCTATAATCCTAGCACTCTGGGAGGCCGAGGAAGGTGGATTGCCTGAACTCAGGAGTTCAAGACCAGCCTGAGCAAGAGCAAGACTCCCCTCTTCAAAAAAATAGCTGAGTCTTATGGCGGGCGCCTGTATCCTAGCTACTTAGTAGGCATAGGCAAGAAGATCACTTGAGGCCAAGAGTTTGAGGTTGCTATAAGCTGTGATGCCATGACACTCTTTCATGGGTGACAAAGTGAGACTCTGTTTCAAAAACAAAACAAAACAAACAAACCCAAGCAGACATAGATGAAAGATCAGCAAAGTACAGCCACCCAACTAAATTCAGGCCACCACCTGCATTTGAGTGGCCTGAGCACTAAGAATGACTTTAAAATTTTTCAATAATAGAAAAAATTAGAAGACTAATAATATTACCTAACATGCAAAAATTAGATAAAGTTCAAATCGTAAATGAAAGAACTTAGAACACTTTAAACCTCAATTAAGTTCAATGCCATCCCCTCACCTGAAATTCTAGTCTTCTCATACCATTGCAAAAATGCATAGCTGATTATTATTATTATGTTTGGAATTTAATCAATAAAAAATTGGAGGAAATTATTTTCTTTCCTAGTTATGCAATCACATACGAAGGCTTCCAGAGAGTATCCAGCCACATACGTCTCTATTTTTTATATTCTTATGTTTACCATTTAGCCTCAGAAGTTTAAAATTTATACTACTTGTGAATTTGTTGACTCAATCCAAAACTGCTTCCTAGGTCCATTACATAGTAAGAGTCTATTGTTACCTGTTTTCCTTCCTATCCCAAGAAAAACATGTAACTCTTGTGGGAGTAGGAGAATAATGTGTAGAGAAAGTTGATATTACTATAGTTATCATCATGTGAATGTTATGAGTATGCTACATGGATGTCTGTGTATAAATGTAGTCATTTGATCACGTATTCATTCAACTCATAGACAGTTATTGAGCACCTAATGTACACCAGACATTGTCCCGAGTGCTGAGGATACAAAGTTGAAAATACTAGTCATTGTGAAAACACTAGTTGTGGCTCTGAAGAAAATCACAGTCACTGTTTTATTATAGTGGTCATTTTGATAGAATTTAGGAAGAACAAAGGATTTCTACAAAATTTTCCTTTACATAAATATTGCTCTCCTCTTTCTCCCACTCAATTACCAGCTATCAGTTATAGAATTATAATTACCAGTTATAGAATTATAATTTTTTATGTAACAGGTGATAGATTCACTGGTTTTCAATCTTGTCTGAAAAATTGGAGTGAGCAAATATGACATCTCTCTGCTACTTTTAACTCCATTAGAGTAAGTGTTTTGTGACCTCTGTCCCTCCTGTACTTACCCCCTACTGTGTCATTTAATTTGTTGGCATGCCATTTGGATAAAGTCACTTAAGGTCTATGCCTTGGCCAAGCTGAAATGAGCATTGTCCGTTATCATAGCAATTGTGTTGCTCATCTGTGGATTCAAGACCTGAAGCCATTTCCATATTTTTCAGTAGCTAACTGTTATCCTTTTCTTTCTAAATTGTCTCTGACATCAATTGCCCTGCAGGATTTCAGTGTGGGTTTGGGAGATTTAATAACCAATGAATACGGGACATTCTTATAGCATGCAATCATAACTTGTATTTAGCTTTCATAACAGAATCCTATCCAAAACCATCTCAAAGATGCCAAAACCAATTCCAAACCACTTCCTAGGTCCATTGCATAACAAGTGGGCATGTTCTTTCTCACCACATGATGAAGGGCACTAGGTAACTAGATGCCTCATCATATGAATGTGAAAGGACGTGTCTGCCTATTATGTCTAAGTTACAAAGATTTCTGGTTCCATGTTGTTTATTGAACATTTTTCTATTCACATTCATTGCTATTCCTTCTTTAACTCCTGGGGAGAGTGTATTGCTATCTCTCTTCCCGCACATCTTACAAAACACAACTCTCATGGGAATAGGAGAATTAGGAATCTAAGGCTTTTACACAACACCCACAGATCAAGAAATAAGAGAGAAAGAAAATGAGTTTTTAATGGTTGCACAGATAGAAACAAAGGAACCACAGGGAGGATAGAGTTATTTTAACATTAAAAAAGCTTTTTCATTTCCTACCCTAAACTCTATGAACGTGACTGGGTTTATCTCCCTTGGAAATACCAAGGAGTCAGGGATTCTTATTTTGTTCAGCAATCACCTGTTATGCAAGATGTCTCTGTGGTAGTGGTAGAGATTCTCTGTAAATCCTGAGGCCATGGAAAACAAGAGTTCATTCCTTTCCTTTGAAATTACAAGCACACCAAGCTGAGGGCTCTCAAGTTGTAGCCAGTGCATTTTGTACAGACAGGAGGGATTGGAAGGAATAGGAACAAATGAAAGAATAAATTACAGACTGCAAGGGAAAAAATTTGAAGAAAAAACATGACAGAGAAAGTAAGTACGCAGGGAGGTTGGGGTTACATTTGTTCCAGGCAGCTCCACACTTAGCTCCACCCCACAACCTGATCAATGAAAGGATATTTCTTCAACTGTTTTTCATGAACACTAAAACTGCTAGCATTATCAAAGTCCTTAAAGGTGTATTAAAAGAGGGATGTATTTTAACTAGATGAAACCAGTTTGATGCCACTTGAGTAAGAAAGTATATGAACTGATTAATGAAGTTTTCTTGTTTTTGTACAGAGTCTCACTATCTTGCCCTCAGTAAAGTGCTGTGGCATCACAGCTCATAGCAAGCTCAAACTCTTATGTGTAAGCAATTCTCTTGCCTCAATCTCCTACGTAGCTGAGACTACAGGTGCCTGCCACAATGCCTGGCTATTTTTTTTGTTGTTGTAGTTGTCATTGTTGTTTTAGCTGGCCTGGGATGGGTTCGAACCTGCCAGCCTTGGTGTATATGGCCGGCACCCTACCCACTGAGCTATGAGCGCCACCCTAATTAATGAAGTTTTGATCTTGGGTTAAGCCTATTCTATACCCAACATCATCAAAGCTAGAGCCTTCAATCCAGTTCAGGTACATTCCACATCTCTGGAAAGACACAACCATGGTTTAGCTTTTGTCATACTCTTGACATGCATTCTAGATTCCCCCATCTCTCTCACCATCTCTCCCAATTTGTCATAAGCAATCATCAAACTAGGCAATTTCTATTTGCTAAATAATTCTCATCTCTGTCCCTTTCTTTCTTGGCACACCACCACTGCATCTATCTAGGCCTTTTCTGGATTTCTGATATAAACAAAGTGGTCTTATTCCCTGCCTCTACTTAAAAGAGACTTACCTAAATTGTAAATCTGATCACATTACCTTGCTGTGTATCTTTCTTCTGTGGGAAGCCCTTAGTATAAAATTCACACCTATCCCCTTTTTGGCAGTACTTTTCTTTTGTAGCCTTTCCTGAAGAAACCATCTCGTGTCTTTACTGGCTTGGCAATAGTGCCATTTCTTCCAATATTTTAAGCTGTCTCATGCTTTTGCAGCTTTGTTGCGATATTCACTATTCTTGCCTGTCTCATAAAATAAGTGTATTTATTTCATAAGTGTAGGCACAGTGTCTTCTTTATTGTTGTAGACACAACACTCGACGTCATGTCTGGCACATAGTAGAATGAGGCAAAAGATCGGTAACTTATAAAGCAAGTTGACAATTTCAGAAGGAAGGCATGTTTGCTGGCTGGGTGCAGGTATCACAGTGATAATGACAATGTATCTCAACAGACCTAAGAAAATATAATGAGCCCTCAAATTTGGGCCAAGGCAAGAAGGCTAACGTGACTAATGGGCACAAGGGGAAGAAAAAAAAGTAATACTCAAAAATAGAATACTGCATAATTTTTCAGAAGATTGGCCCTTACATAAAGAGTGGCTCAAAAAAAAATTACCACCCAACACAGTAGTCAAGAATACCAATTATTTCCTCTTAAGTAGGGCCAGACCGACTCAAGAACAAACCAGAGAGGACGGGCACTGCATTCCTGGAAGGAAGCTGCTGGTGCTGGTGCCATCAGCCTGGCTGCCGGAGGGGACATGATCCAGGAGCCACCCAGCTGAAGGCTGGTACACCACAGACAGACACGCTTCTTGGAAAAGACCTCTGGCAATTAGGAATTCAAGCTCAGCCCCAACTTTTCAGATGAAGCCTTCTAATTTTCTTTTCTCCTCCCCTGGGCCTCTTCCAGGAAACCTGCCTTGTCCTCTGCTGTGGTTGGAAAAGATCAAATGTGTCTTTTACCGAAAAGGCAGGAGTTTCCTCTCCTCCCTGCTCCTTTGTGCCACATGTGGTGGCTCATCCAGGAACACTCCTGGGGCCTGACATGGGGCCACCTCAACTCTGTGCCATTATGAGTGTGGGAGGAGAGCACATGAGGTCAAGGTGGAAGACCAGACTGGCTGGTCCAAGCCAGCAAATGATGATAAAATAATACAACCATGAAAAACTCCATGTTGAATAGAATTTTTCTGTATATACTTTGAGCCAAGCCAATATTTTGCATGCTTTCATGCCATTCCATTATGATTTCACTCATGCTAACAAATTTAACTAAAACTTTACCAGAAGAACTAGACAAAATCATAAAAAGCCCATGGCCTACTCTATCAATTGCAAATAAAAAAAAATTAGTTGTTGAAATGACTGAGAGATTTGACGGCTTCTTGGTATTAGCCAGTTCTTTGATGTTCAACAAGGTTTCCAAGCTTATCCAGATGTTCTCCACCTGCTTTCCTTGGATACACAATACGACTTTCCAGTAGGTTTCTTCTCACAGTCAGCTCCTCCAGTCTACCCAGTCACACCAGTACTTGTAATCATTGCAGCACAGAATCATTCACTTCTTCTTCCATCTCTCCCTCTCTCTCTTTCTCTCTCTAATCATCTCGTGAACTTCTGGAAGACAGGGATTTGGCCACATCATCTCAATTTATCACCATCAAGTCACGCCTTCCTTCTAAATACCACTTTCTATACTTTTCACTGCTGGATATAAACTCATTATAACCAGGATGCATAGTGTATTTCAGCACAGAGAAGGCAATCTGTAAATTTGATTGCTTGTGGTCAAAACGTTGGTCGGTCACATATTACCATGCCCAGTGTTTTGTAGTCAAGTGTAATTTTGATCTTTTTTTTTTTTTTTTTTTTTTTTTTGTAGAGACAGTGTCTCACTTTATCACCCTTGGTGGAGTGCCATGGCATTACACAGCTCACAGCAACCTCCAACTCCTGGGCTTAGGGGATTGTCTTGCCTCAGCCTTCCGAGTAGCTGGGACTACAGGCACCCTCCACAACACCCGGCTATTCTTTTTGTTTTGCACTTTGGCCGAGGCTGGGTTTGAACCCGCCACCTTCGGCATATGGGGCCGGCTACAAAAGTACAAGTGTTGTTAACACTGAACATAATTTTGAACTTGGGACAGGAGCGACAATGGGGTTTAGGTCATTTCTCACTCAGGATGCTCACAGGAAAGTATCTATAAAATTCAAGCAGTATCGCCAAGGAGGCTAGAAAATCAGAGTGATCCTGGAAGGGGAGAGACCAGAGTGTCACCCAGCACATTCATGGAAGGGACAGGTACAATATTTTATAGATCAGAGAGTTCCTGGCCCAGAACCAACTCAATTTCTTTGACAACCCCATGGTATTTTTAGTCATTGGGCTGACAGGTTTTTTCTTGATAATATTCCTCTTTTTCTTATTCAATTCTTGATTCTTTCCTCCTAATGTCAAATATTATATTTACCGTGTATTGTCAAATCACTGCCATGTTTCTTGTGTTTCTAGTGCCAGTATGCTGAAAACTCTTCTCCCCATGGGCATGAGGATTAAAATTCTTTAAAAAGTAAAAAGACCTTTATAGAAAATCATTTAGAGAGTTCTCAAGAACTAAAACTAAAGCTACCATATGACCCTACAATCTCATTTCTATATATGTACCCAAAGAAAAAGAAAATTTCTATAAAGGTTGCATTAATTCACATTCTCACCAATGGTGTAAGAGTTTCCTTTTCTCCTCATCCTTGCTAATATCTGTTATTTTTTGCCTCTTTAATAATAGCCATTTTGACTGTAACTACTCCAAGTATTTCACTATGATTCTATTGAAAAAATCAAATTGAAGATTTTTTCCAAAACATTGACAATTAGGAAAATTGTCTCACTTTTA
>CAUYRH010160693.1:0-13209 GCA_963574655.1 Perodicticus potto
TAGCTTTCATATGAAGGCTAAAACCCAGTTATAGCACAAGAAATGGGGAAAGGGGTTAGGGAGGGGAGGGGAGGAGGGAGGATGGGTGGAAGGAAGGTGATTGGTGGGATCACACTTATGGTGCATCTTAGAAGGGTACAAGTGAAAATTACTAAATGCAGAATATAAATGTGTTCATATAGTGATTAAAAGGCCATGAAGGCTATGTTAAATAGCTCAATGAAAATATTTCAGATTGTATATGAAGTCAGCACATTGTGCCCCATGATTGCACCATTGTACACAATTATGATTTAATAAAAATAAAAAATAAAAAATAATAAAATAAAGATAAGAAGCAACCGGAATAAGAACTCTGGGAATACGAAAAAACAGACTGGCTTAACACCCCCAAAGGATCACACTAACTAAATTTATGAAATGTTAAATATGGGATTCAAAATATAGATCACAGGTGAGCTCAATTGGATCAATGAGAAAATTGAAAATCAACACAAAAATCCAAATAAATAAATAATTCAGGCCATGAATGAAAGATTCACTAAAGAGATAAATAATTGAAAAACAACAGACTCCTGGGAATGAAAAAGTCATTTAGAGAATACCAATATACAGAGGAAAGTCTTAAGAACAGACTAAAATAAGTAGAAGAAAGAATTTCAGAGATTAAAAACAAGTGATTCAAATTGACCCAGCCACTCAAGAATAAGATAAAAGAAGCAAGAGAAATGAACAAAATCTCTGAGAAATATGGGATTATGTAAAATGTCCTAATATAAGAATCATAGGTAATCCCTGATGGAGAAGAAAAAGCAAAAAACGTGGTAAAACTAATTGAGGAAATAATGGTGGAGAATTTCCCTGTTCTTTGGACTTCCAGATACAAAAAGTCCAATTAACTTCTCAAAAATTCATTCCAAATAGGACATCACCAAAGTATATAGCAATCAGTCCAGCCAAAGTGAAAGAGAAGGAGAAAATCCTTAAAGCAGCAAGTAACTTACAGTGGAAAATCCACTGCACTGACAACAGACCTTGAAACCCTTTCTTACCCTATGTCACAAGACATCCAATACTTATTTGGCTGTATTTGTTCACCTGCTTTGCTGGAGAAAAAGTGCAGACACACCTTCCTTACAAGAGCAATCTCATTGCTCATCTTGTGAGGAATAGAAGTTCAAGACAGAGAAGAAGACAATCATCTTCTGACACTGAGGAAATGCTAAATGGGAAGATGCATTTTATAATGCAAAATGAAAAACAAACAAAAGATTGCATGGTTTGCAGCATATATATATGTATATACACACACACATACACATACATACATACAATGGAAGGAGAGAAACCATGCAAGAAAAAGTCTGACGTCATCCTATAGATGGCTTCAAGAAGTATCACACTTAGGGCAACGCCTGTGGTTCGAAGTAGTAGGATGCTGGCCCCATATGCTGGAAGTGGCGTGTTCAAACCCAGCCCTGGCTAAAAACTGAAAAAAAAAAAAAATTATAAACAAAATTTTTTTAATTAATTATTTTATGTAACCTAAAATAGAAAAATCATCAAGTTCATATTTATAATTTTCTCTTTTGAAACTGTAGAATAGTTATAAGTAATTCACCAATCTCTTTTCTGCCCAAAATAAATAAGAGGTGGGAATATACTAGTGGCAGAAAAATGGATTAGAAAATTAAAAGCTAGAAAAGATCGGGACTCCATCTTTAGTGTTCTTAAGGATAAAAACTGTCAACCAAGAAATTTATATACTGCAAAATTAAGTGTCATAAATGAAAGAGAAAATCTTTCCCAGACAAGTAAACACTAAGGAAATCTGTCACAACTAGACCAGTCCTACAAGAGATGCTCAAAGGTGCTCTAAACACTGAAAAGAATGCTCAATACTTACTAGCATAAAAATGCTCAAAAGTAAAACTTTGTATCTCTTATGAAATGATAACACACAAGAAAATATAAAGCAACTAGGTAACATGATGACTAGCCCAGTACCTTATGTAGTACTTATCAATATTAACATTAAATATAAGTGATCTAAATGTCCTATTTTAAAAGTGTAGAGTGATCGAATGGATAATAAAAGATAACCCAAATATCAGTTGTCTCAGAGAATCCCATTTAACTCATAAAGATTTTCACAGAATCAAGGTAAAAGGAGAGGTATAGAAAAAAAGTATTTGATTCAAATAGAAACAAAAAACAAGAGGAATAACATTCTAATGTCAGATAAAGCATACATTTAATCAACAGCAGTAAAAAAAAAAAAAAGGGAAAAAGATAGTCATTATCTAATTCAATTCAACAAGAAGATATTATGACCCTAAAAACATATGCACCTAACACCAGAGCTTCCAGACTCATAAAACAAATACTATCAGACCTAAGGAATGAAATGAACAACAACATATAACATGGGGGAATTCAACACTCCATTGACAGAACTGGAGATATCATCAAGGTGGAAAATCAACAAAGAAACACTGGACTTAAATGGAACCCTAGAACAAATATTTACAGAATATTCTACACCAAAATGGCAGAATATGCATTCCACTCAAGAGCAAATGGAACTTTTTCCAAGGTAGACCATATGTTAGGCTGCAAAACTAGTCTCAGAAAATTTAAAATAATTGATATCATACCATGTATTTTCTCAGACAACAATGGAAAAAATTCTAAAAATTAATTCCAAGAGGAACTCTTCAAAACTTTATAATTACATGGAAATTAAACAACCTGCTGCTAAATAATCTTTGCATCAATATGAAATCAAGATGACAATAAAAATAAATTATTTTGACATGAATAGCAATGTTGACACAAGCTACCAAAATCTCTGAGATCCATCAAGAGTAGTGCCAAGAGGGAAGTTCATACACTAAATGCCTAAATCAAAAGAACAGAAGGATCATAAATTTAAAATCTAATCAGAGAATTAGAAAACCAGAACAAACCAGACTCAAAGCTATCAAAAAGCAAGAAATAACAAAAGTATGAGCAGAATTAAATGAAATTGAAACAAAAATGCAAAAAAAAACCCAAGAAAGTTAAAAGTTAGTTATTTAAAAATATAAACAAAATCAATAAACCACTAACTTGATTAAACAAAGAAAGAAAAGGGAAAAATCAAATAAGCTCACCCAGAAGTGAAAATGTACACATTACAATTGATACCGGAGAAATACAAAAGATCACCTAAGACTACAATGAGAACATTTATTCACACAAACTAAAAAATTATGAGAAAATGGATGAATTTTTGGAAACACGCACCTTCCAAATTTGAATTAGAAAGAAATAGAAATCCTAAACAGGCCAATAATGACTAGTGAGATTGAAATATTAATTTTAAAAACCTCCCAACTACAACAAAAAGAAACTCCAAAAACCCAGGATCAGAAGAATTCACTGCCAAGTTCTACCAGACCTACAAAAAAAGAGCTGAAACCTATCCTACTGAAACTGTTCCATAACATCAAGAAGGAGGGAATCTTCTCTAACTCACTATACCTAGCCAGTTTCACCTTGATACCAAAGCCAGGAAACAATACAACACTAAAAAAGCTGCAGAGCCATATCCCTTGTGAATATAGAATATAAAATTATAGTAAAGGCGAGAATAATATAGTGACAGAAAGAAGATCAATGGCTGCTTGTTCCTGAGGATGGGAGTTGTTATTGATAGCAATTGGGCACAAGAGTACTTTTTAGCATTATGGAAGTTCACTATATTTTGACTGAAGAGCTGATTACACAAGAACATACATTCATAAAAAATATTTATACTCTTCAAATGGGTGTATTTAGTTTTGACACTTAAAATATCCATGCATAAAATTGATTTTATAAAGTGAAAGTAAAAAGAAGAGATTTTCAGGTTAACAAAAGCTAAATCAGGTTGAAGCCATAAAATTTAAATTATAAGTGTGGTAAAAGAAAGAATTTTATTTAGTCTGAATAAATTGATAAGAGATTAAAGCTTAGATCTATTAAAAAGGAATACTAAGCCCCCAAATTAGTAAATATGAGCAAATTGAAAAGTTTTTCTTTATTTTTTGACTTTACATTAAAAATTACAAGGAATTTATATTATTGAATGTATAATGTGTGTACTATAAAATGCACAAAAATCACACAGAGATGTGAAAAAGGAAATGGAAATACACTGCCTCAAGTTTCCTACATTATACATGAATATGAAGGGGTATAGTATCATCTGAAAATACATATGGTAAGTTAAAGGTGTATGTTGTAAACCCTAGAACTACCATAATAATAAAATAAAGAAGCATAAGTAAGAAAAAAAGAAAGAAACAGACAGACAGAAAGACTGGCTCAGCACCCATAGCACAGTCATTACAGCCCCGGTCACATGCACCATGACTGTCAGGTTCAAACCCAGCCTGGGCCAGCTACACAATAATGACAACTGCAAAAAAGAATAGCAGGGCATTGTTATGAGCACCTGTAGTCCAAACTATTTGTAAAGCTGAGGCAAGAGAACTGCTTAAGCCCAAGAGTTTGGGGTTGCTATAAGCTGTGATGCCACAGCACTCTACTGAGGGCAACATTGTGAGACTTTATGTAAAAAAGAAGAAAAAAAGAAAGGAAGGAAGGGAGGGAAGGAGGGAGAGAGGGAAGGAAGGAAGGAAGGAAGGAAGGAAGAGAGAGAAAGAAAGAAAGACAGACAAAAAGATAGACAGAGAAACAGAAAGACAGAGAGACAGAAAGAGAGAAAGACAGATAGAAAGATGGAAGGAAGACAGGGAGCAGGGGAGAGAGAGAGATAGAACAAAAGAGCAAAAGAAAGAAAGAGATTAAGAGAGAACAAAAGAAAGAAAGAGAAACAGAAAGAGAGAAAGAAAGAAAAGGAAGGAAGGAAGGAAGGAAGGAGAGAGAGAGAAAGAGAGAGAGAGAGACTCCTTCTCCATGGAGATCCCAATGTGAGCCTGGGCATTCTCTTGCCCAGCATAAAAGTTGACTGGATATTTTCCCTGCCATTCTGAACTCCCAGTCCACAATACACCCCTTGCCTGATGGTCTGGGAGCCTATCCCCTGTAGAGCCGCATGTGTCTGGCGGTTCCTCCCTGAGGCTGGACATCACATGGGCCAAGACACAGCTGTGCTGAAACCGTTACTCCAGTAGAATTGGGAAGACACAGGGGGAGGGGGACTGGCCCAGCACTTCAAAAGTTTATAGCAGCAGTGAGATGGTGGCAGAAGCATGGGCAGAGGTGCGACGGTAGCTGCAGCATGAGGACCCGGGTGGCAGCAAGTGCGATGCAGTGGCAGTGGTATTGGTGCATTCCTGCTGGGTTTAAACTTTGAAGAGACACCTTCACAATTCCGTGAACCACAAGAGGGAGCCAGATCTCATCTGGCAGGGGTGCCAGACAAGAAGTGTGTCTGGGGCAGAGGTGCAGACTCTGAAGGAGAGAAACACGCACTGCAACGGTAACCCCTGGCTCTGAACAGACTCGGGTGGAACACTCCCCAGTTTCCAATGACTACAAAAGGGAGTCAGGCATGAGTTCTGCCTGCCTGCTGGTGGCAGAGTCTGGTGGCCCAGCAAGGAGGCATTTACTCCCCTTTGACTCTGTCAGGCACAAATCCCAGTGCATTTGCTCATTGGAGGGAACTGGGGTTCCCATGGGGTTACCATGGGGTTACCAGTACTGGGTGTGACTGAGGTGTAAGGTGGGGAAGGAGGCACAACCCCCATGGAATAACTCTTCGTCTGGGCAGGCCTTCCTGATTTCAAAGATAACTGGAGGGAGTCATACTTAAGCTGCCAGAGGACCCCTGTTGTCTGATTGCTGGAGACATTTCAAACTCTCCCACTTGAACAGAAATTGTGCTGCCTGGGACAATTGGTTTGGAACTCTTGATCTGGCATGACCACCTGGGGACCTTCCAAGGTTGAGCCCTGTTTGTGTTGTAGTGGGAGGAACTGATTCTCCTTCCAGTTGATGCCAGTGGGGAGCAGGTTGCCTTAATTGCTTGTATCACTCCCCAGCTGAGATTTCAGCCCAAAGCTGCTGATTCACTAGGATTGGATAGAGGATGGCTGAATACAAGACAGAGCCACCTAGCCCCTTCACACCAATTAGGTCCTCAGAGTCTCTGGCTGCAGAACTGAAAGGGACCTTTGTAAAGCTGTAGGGGAAAAGCCACAGTCACCAGTTCCAGCTCTTTGGTAAAGGGCTGGTTAACTACAACGCCTGGAGCCCTCAATCTAGTATCACCCTACCAGCTTCACTAGCCAAACCATGAAAAATAATCATGGGTGGAACCAGCAGAAAAACTCTGGCAACAAAAATAATCAGAGTAGATCAACTCCCCCAAGGAACAACAAAGGAGACATAATAGAAGATGCCATTCAAAAACAAATGGCTGAAATGTCAGAAATAGAATTCAGAATATGGATGGCAAATAATATTAATAGAATGGAAGTAAAGTTGGAATTAGAAATTCAAGGAGTAGTTCAAAAGTTGTCTCAAGAAATCAATGAATTCAAAGACAAAATCTCCAAGGATCTGGACATAATGATAAAAGAAATAGCTGACCTCAAATAAATAAGAAAGTTATTTGAGGAACTTCATAATACAGTAGAATCATTCAGTAATAGAGTGGAGCAGGCAGAAAAAAAATGATCTCTGAAGGTGAAGACAAAGTTTTGAATGCTCCCAAATGCTCAAAGAAGCCAAGAAGTAGAGAGCAAAAATGGATCATTTCCTGAGAGAGTTGTGGGACCACTCCAAAAGAGGAAACATTAGCCTTATAGGAATTCCTGAAGGAGAATAGGATGGTCCTAAAGGCACAAATGCTTTCCTCCACAAATGGAGGAGAATTTCCCAAGCATTGCAATACATACAGAAATTCAGATAGCAGACAGTTTCAGAACCCCAGCATGACTCAATCCAAATAAATCACATCCTAGACACATTTTAATTAAATTTGCTAAAGTTGATATGAAGGAGAAAATTCTGCAAGCATCCAGATGTAACTACAAGGGGAAGAATATTAGAATGACTACAGATCTGTCAGCTGAAATGTTTCAAGCCAGAAGGATGGTCATTAACATTCAATCTCCTAAAACAAAACAACTTTCAACCCAGGATCCTGTATCCAGCTAAACTGAGTTTCATTTGTGATGGAGAAATCAAATACTTTAATGATATACACATGTTGAGGAAATTTGCCATAATTAAACCAGCTCTCCAGGATAGTCTCAGACCCATCCTCCACAATCATCAGCACAATGCTCAACCACCAAAGTAAATATACTCAGAAATTTTTGAACAAAACACAACTTCCACAGTGGCAAAATCATTATAACCATCCACTGGACATTCGATAAACTTGACACCCAAAATATCATCAGGCTTATCAATTCTCTCGATTAATGTGAATGGTTTAAATTGTCCACTAAAGAGGCAAAGGTTGGCTGACTGGATAAATAAACTCAGACTAGATATCTGCGCATATACAAAAATCTCATCTTATCTTAAATGATAGAAATAGACTCAGGACATCTATAATTCAAACAAATGGAAATCCGAAAAAAACAGGGATTGCAGTATTATTTGCAGATACGATAGGCTTTAAGTCAACAAAAGTAAGGAAAAATGAGGATGGTCACTTCATATTTGTCAAGGGAAACAGTCAACATGATGAGATTTCAATTCTTAACATTTATGTGCCCTACCAGAATGCTTCTAAATTTATAAAGGAAACCCAAACAGACATGAACAATTTCATATCTCTCTGCAATATAATAGTCAGAGATTTTAACATCCCTTTGGCAGTGTTGGATAGAACCTCCATGAAAAAACTAAACAAAGAACATTGCACTTTAATTTGATCCTACAACAAATGGACGTAACAGATATCTACATAACATTTTATCCTAATAAAACTAAATACACATTCCTCTCATTGGCCCATAGAACATCCTCCAAAATTGATCACATCTTAGGTCACAAGTCTAACCTCAGCAAATTTAAAAGAACAGAAATTATTACTTGTAATTTCTCACACCATCACTGAATAAAAGTTGAAATCAACAACAGAAATCTTCATACTCAAAGAAAGTCATGGAAAATAAATAACCTTATGCTGAATGATAGCTGGGACAAAGATGAGATTAAGAAGAAAATCACCAAATTTTTGTAAAAAATGACAATGAAGACACGAAATATCAAAATGTGTGGGATACTGCAAAGGCAGTTCAAACAGTAAAATTTATAGTGTTGCAAGCCTTCATCAAGAGAATGAAAAGAGAAGAAATTAACAACTTAATGGGTTATCTCAGGCAACTAGAAAAGGAAGAATATTTCAACCCCAAACACTAGAGATGAAAAGAAATAACCAAAATTAAAGCTAAATTAAATGAAATTGAAAACAAAAGAATCATTCAGATGATCAATAAATCAAAAGGTTGGTTTTTTGAAAACATTAACAAAATTGATAAACCTTTGCCTAACCAAACCAGAAACAGAAAAGTAAAATCCCTAATATCATCAATCAGAAAGGATAAAGGAGAAATAACAACAGACACCTCAGAAATTTAAAAAATCCATAATGCTTACTACAAGAAAACTCTATTTTCAGAAATATGAAAATCTGAAGGAAATAGACCAATACCTGGAAGCACGTCACCTTCCTGGACTCAGCCAGAAAGAAGTGGAAATGTTGAATAGACCTATATCAAGTAATGAAATAACATCAACTATTCCAAAAAAGAAAAGTCCAGGACCAGATGGCTTCACATCAGAATTCTAGCAAACCTCTAAATGGGAACTAGTACCTACATTACATAACCTTTTCTAAAACATAGAAAAAGAAGGAATATTTCCCAACACATTCTGTGAAGCAAATATCACCCTGATATCCAAACCAGGAAAAGACCCAACAAAGAAAGAAAATTATAGACCAATATCACTAATGAATATTGATGCAAAAATATTCAATAACATCCTAGCAAACAGAATTCAGCAGCACATCAAAAAAATTATACACCATGACGAAGTTGGTTTTATCACAGGGTCTCAAAGTTGTTCAACATATGTAAATCTATAAATATAATACATCACATTGTTTATTTTGTTTAAATAAAAAACAAAGACCATATGATTCTCTCAATTGATGCAAAAAAAGCTTTTGATAATATCCAGCATCGTTTTGTGGTCAGAACACTTAATCAAATAGGCTTAGATGGGTCCATTCTTAAACTAACAGAGGCCATCTACAGTAAACCTACAGCCAATATCATATTGAATGAAATAAAACTGAAGACATTTCCACTAAGATCAGAAACTAGGTAAGGATGCCCATTGTCTCCACTGTTATTCAACACAGTAGTGGAAGTCTTAGCCATTGCAATCAGCCAAGACAAAGCAAACAAGGGTATCCGAATGGGGTCAGAGGAAGTCACACTTTCAATCTTCACAGATGATATGATTTTGTACCTGGAAAGCCCCAGGAACTCCACTACAAAACTCACAGAAGTTATCCTAGAATCGAGTAGCATCTTGGGATACAAAATTGATACTAACAAATCAGTAGCTTTTATGTATACCAACAATAGCCAAGCTGAAAAAATAGTCAAGGACTCTATTCCTTTTACAGTCATGCCAAAGAAGATGTAATATTGGGGAATTTACCTAACAAATGACATGAAAGATCTCTATAAAGAGAACTATGAAACTCTGAGAAAAGAACTAGCTGAACATGTTGACGAATGGAAATCATATCATCCTCATGTCTGGGAAGAACCAATGTTATTAAAATGTCCATACTACCCAAAGCAATATACAAATTTAATGCAATCCCTATTAAAGCACCATTGTCATACTTTAAAGATCTTGAAAAAATAGTACTTTGCTATATATGGAATCAGAAAAAAACTCAAATAGCCAAGACATTACTCAGAAATAAAAACAAATCATGAGCAATCACACTACCAGACTTCAGACTATAATATAAATCTATAGTGATCAGAACAGTATGATACTGACACCAAAAAAAGAGAGGTAGATGTATTATACAGAAGAGAGAACCAAGTGATGAACCCAGCCACTTATTGTCATTTGATCTCTGATAAGCCTATCAAAAACATAAATTGGGGGAAAGATTCCCTATTTAACAAATGGTGCTTGGTGAATTGGATGACGACTTGTAGAAGACTGAAACTGGACCCCCACCTTTCACCATTAACAAAAATTGACTCTCACTGGATAAAAGATTTAAACTTAAGACATGAAATTATAAAAATACTAGAAGAAAGTGTAGGGAAAACACTTGAAGAAATTGGCCTGGGAGAATATTTTATGAGGTGGACCTCCCGGGCAATTGAAGCATCACCAAAAATATATTACTGGGATCTGATCAAACTAAAACCTTCCACACATCCAAGAACTCAGTATGTAAAGCAAGCATACAGCCCTCAGAATGGGAGAAGATATTTGCAGGTTATGTTTCTGACAAAGGTTTGATGACTAGAATTAACAGAGAACTCAAACTAATTAATGAGAAAAGAATAGGTGATCCCATTTCATTGTGAGCAAGAGATTTGAACAGAAGCATCTCTCAAGAAGACAGACACGTTGCCTACAAACACATGAAAAAATGCTCATCATTTTTAATTATCAGAGAAATGCAAATGAAAACCACTTGGAGACACCATCTCAGTCCAGAAATATTAGCCCACATAACAAAATTCCAAAACTATAGATGTGATGCTACAATGTGTTGGTATGGATGTAGAGAGAAGGGAGCACTTCTACCCTGCTGGTGGGAATGCAAATTAATATGTCCCTTCTGGAAAGAAGTTTGGAGAACACTTAGGGAACTAAAAGTAGACCTGCCATTTGATCCTGCAATTCCTCTACTAGGTATATATCCAGATTTCAAAAAATCACTTTACAACAAAGATATTTGCACCAGAATGTTTATTGCAGCCCAATTCATAATTGCCAAGTCATGAAAGTAGCCCAAGTGCTCATCAAGCCATGACTGGGTTAACAAATCATGGTATATGTATACCATGGAATATTATGCAGCCATAAAAAAGATGGAGACTTTACCTCTTTTATGTTTACATAGATGGAGCTGGATTATATACCTCTTAGTAAATATCTTAACAATGGAAGAGAAGAGAGCCAAGGTGGCAGTCTATAGCCAGCTTTCCGCAGAGGCTCCTGTCCAGAAGGAGAGTTAAAGGACATAAATTTAGCAAGAAAGTTGATGGTTTGGATCTGAGCCAAAAGAGAAGGTCAAAGAACGCACATCAACCCTGCTGGAGTGACCTGAGACCCCAAGGACACAAACAAAAACATACAGAGCACATCACCAAGCAGACGGGAGTCCCCTCCCCCATGAGAGCATCTTGAAGTATAGTCCATACCTCCATACAAACAAGTGAGCAGAGTTCAGGTGTCCTCCCACTCTACCCTACAGGAGAGACCGTCTAAAAACCAGACCTCCTTCCCCTATTAGGGTGCCACAGCACTCTCCCGCCAAGCATAAAACTGTATAAAACTGTATATATTCTCTACCTACAAGTTTGAACTCCTGGCACTCCCCTCATTTTCACCCCAAGGTCTGGAGGCCTGTCCCCAATGGAGAACAGATTCTTGGACATTTTCTTGAGGGTTATGGACAGGGTGCGGACTGTTGCTGATCTGTGCTGATTTTCCGGCTTGGGAGTGGTGAGAGGAAAGCGAGCCAAGAGGAGGCCAATCTGGAGAGGCGGTCCCCTGAGGCACAGTGCAGAGACACTCCCAGTCTC
Organism: Perodicticus potto; assembly: GCA_963574655.1. Taxonomy (NCBI): domain Eukaryota; kingdom Metazoa; phylum Chordata; class Mammalia; order Primates; family Lorisidae; genus Perodicticus; species Perodicticus potto. The sequence goes on from CAUYRH010160693.1 coordinate 11,808, forward strand.
TCTGGGTAGCCAGGAAAAGCTGGGCAGCTTCTCCAGTGGCAGCCACAGGCAGAGCAGACCTGCAACCAAGGCATGTGAAGAATATGCCTGAACAAAGCTCTGGGATTAGAATACACGTAGAGGCAGCCGACTCCCAGGGTGGAGGCTGATTTATTTAGCTTCAGATGCACCTGGCCCTCAGGGGATGAAAGCTGAGACAAAGGGCTGGAACTCACAGACTGAGTCAGACCTATTTGCAGCCCAACATCTAATCAGGGGAAAATAGATGTGACAGAAACAAATTCTGTGAGCCTGTTCTGTTCTATCAGCAACATCAATCAGGGCCAGGGCCAGAACTGAGTGAATCGTTCCAGCCCCTATCAAGTATCCAGGTTGTCCGGGCTCACCTCCCACTGCCAAACAGTGACAGGGAGTGGCGGACTGGCTGAGGAGGGACAGACCTCCCTGTGACCCAGGCAGGCACAAAACTCTGGAGCATCTGCTCATTGGAGGAAACTGGATCACAGCCCTGTGGGGTTACCACCAACTGGGTGTGACAGAGGGGCAAGGTGGGGAAGGAGGCATCAACCTTCCCAGACTAAACTACTTACTGGGGGGAGGGGGCTCTCCTGAGCTCACAGAACACTGGAGCCAGTATACTAGAGCTTCTAGCAGATCCCTGCTATCTAGTTGCCAGAGACTTTTTAACTCTTCCATTTGAGACCGCTGCTGGCTGGGACAATATATTGGGACCTCTTCAACTGGGCCAATCACCCGAGGACGTTCCAGAGTGATACCCTGGGTGTGTGGTAGTGGGAAGGTTTGATTTTGCTTTTCCAATTGGTGCCTGGTGGGGGGGTGCGGTGACTTAACTGCTGGTATTTCTCCACAGCTCAGATTTCAATACAGAGTAATTGATTCTCTAGGGTAAGACAAAGACCAGCTGACAATAAGACAGAGCCATTCAACCCCACCACACCAAGAAAGCCCCCAGTTTTGTAGGCAGTAGCACTGTACAGGTCCTTGGCAAAATGATAGGGGAAAAGGTACAAACACCAGTCCAAGCTTTCAAGCAAAGGACTGGTCAATAACTACTCCTAGAACCCCCAGCCCAACTTGTCCTTATCTACTCATCCAGCCAAATGGTCTAAAATTAATCATGGGGCGGAATCAACGGAAAAGGTCTGGAAACATGAACACCAGAGTAGATCAACCTCTCCAAGGAACAATTTGGTGGAAACAAATGATGATCCTATACATAAACACATGGCTGAAATGTCAGAAATCGAATTCAGAATTTGGATTGCAAACAAGATTAATAAAATAGAGGAAAAGTTGGATTTAGAAATTCAGGGTGCATTTCAAAAATTGTCTCAAGAAATCAAGGAATTCAAAGACCAAATGACCAAAGATTTTGACACAT
>CAUYRH010160697.1:0-27360 GCA_963574655.1 Perodicticus potto
TGTTTACATGGATGGAGCTGGAACATATTCTTCTTAGCAAAGTATCTCAAGAATGGAAGAAAAAGTATCCAATGTACTCAGCCCTACTATGAAGCTAATTTATAGCTGTCGTATGAAGGGTATAACCCAACTATAACACAAGTATATGGGGAAAGGGGCAAGGGTAGGGAGGGGAGAGGGGAGGCTGGGTTAGAGGGAGGGTAATTGGTGGGACCACACCTATGGTGCATCTTAGAAGGGTACAGGCGAACCTTGCTAAATGCAGAATACAAATGTCTTCATATAATAACAGAGAAATTACCAGGAAGGCTATGAAAATAGTTAAGATTGTATATGAAACCAGCACATTGTACCCCTTGATTGCACTATTGTACACAGCTATGATTTAATGATAAAGATAATAAAATAAAATAAAAATGAAATTTAAAAACTGCAAAAAAAGAAAAAAAAATAAAGAAATTCCGTCATTTCCATTATTAGCATGAAAGGAGTTCATCACATTAAGTGAAATAAGCCATTTATAGAAAGAAAAATATTACATCATTTGTATTTGAGAGCTAAAAGAGTAGATCTCATTATAATAGAGCAGACTGGAGTCTAGCAGTGGTTGGGACAGGCAGGAGGAGGAGGCAATGAAAAGATATTGAGTAATGTATAGAAATGTATAATTTGACAGAAAATATAAGATGTTGAGTTTCATAGATCTATAGAGTGATTATAGGTTACAATAATTATGAATTTCAAAGTAGGTAGAAGAGGATAATTCAAACATTCCCAGCATAAATAAAGGACAAATATTTGGGGTGGTAGACACTCCAATTATACTGATTTGATCCTTATAAATTATATGAATGTATTAAATTATCACATGTACTCTAAAAGATGTACATATATTATATATCAATAAAACAAAAAATTTGAAAGTTATCACATGTTAATCAAGAACCAAAAGGGAATAAGCCAGTTAATATTTTAAAAACATATTTAAAAACATTAATAACTCTTTTATCAGTTCTTTCTGGGAGAATTTTGACTTTGAATGAATTTGGTGAGCACATTAATTATAAGTTAGATTACTCATTTCTGGCTACCTTTGTAGGGAATAGAAATGACATTAGAATGTATTAGTAGGACAGCTGAAAATTTGGGAAGCCATTTTAATTTCATTTTGTTGTTTACAGACAGAAATAAAATTAAGAAAAGAAAGCAGTTGACTCTTTATCATGCCCAAGAGAACGTGTGGTATTAGTTTGGAGATAATCTCATGACTCTTATTAAAGAAAAATTATATGACTGTATTGAAGGCTTTGGCTCAATTCTGATTGTCTATGCTTAGCCCAGTTTTAATTATATCCTCACAATATTCTAAATGTTGCAAACACTATCAATTGCCCAGCTGAACAATAAGTTCACATGGATACATTAATTTTGTAGAGTTCATATTATAATTTGAATTTTTTAAATCTCTTTGACTTGGTCTGAAGCAGTAACATCATGAATGAAGATGACTAGTGTGCTAATTTGAAGACTGGCTCATAAAATGTCAGAAATATTTGAATGTTAAATTCCCAGAAATTTTCCATAAAATTAATAACTTAGATTAGTTTTTATAGAATGTTGGTTAGTAAATTGCATATATAATTTGCTAATCTCTCTTTACACTACATTTGTGTACTCTCACATGTTAGGTCCCAAACACACATTTTCAACCCTACAAAACGAAAACCATGGCAGAAATAGAGGCAGTGTCTTTGTTGAAAGCACATGGGATATAGGCTATTTGCTCAAAAATGGTGATAGGATCAAAAGGACAGGGGAAGTGGGGAGGCTTAATTATTACTTTCGCTAGCATAGCACAGTACATGAATGTCATAGCCTCTGGAAAACTCTTTCTCATATCCAAAACGAGGAACTTAGATTTTGATCACTTTTGAAGTCCTTTCCAACTTTGACATTTGCTCTATTTAGCCAGGCTGCAGTCATGTCAGAATAACATCACTGTCTCCTGTCTTGCTCAACTGATTTATCGCACTCTTGTTGTCCCTTTTCTCTTTTAATCCTGAAATCCAGGCTTAGGAAATCCTAGCTGGTGTTCTGGAGTAGCTGGATCCTATAAAGGAAGGCGTTAGATTTCTCCTACTCAGTCAAGCCATTCATTGCCTTCACCTATACCATAAAATTATCTCTTTGTTTCCACTCCTGGATTTCTGCTTTTTGCCTCCTGGGCAGAGAAAATTATTGCTCCCAAGATACCAGCAAATTTTGTTTCCTCTGGCTACTTTCAACTGGTGTGGTCTTGGTAAGATACAGGAAGGAACTGATGAGCTGGTCTCTGGAGGACATGGACTATCAGGCTTCTTCCACCTCCTGCAGCCAGATCTCACTGAACAAACTCTGTGGAGGACTCTCCATTGGGATCAAGGGTTAGAGCACACTCTTGCCCTTGGGAGTTGGGACATACTTCTTTTCTGAGTAATCAATCGCTCTTTTTTGGACTTCAGGGCTTGTTTAAATAGTTCAACATTGCGTTCACTGTAATTACATGTTCCATTTGGTTGCCTCCCACCCCCAACTCCATTTGTTTTTGGGTCTGTGTTTTTGGTAGAATAATCTAAGCTCTTGTCCAGCCTGTTACTTCCTTTATTTTTTTTTATTTTTTAAGAATGATGTACCTCGTACGGAAAGGGAAAGAAAAAAAAAGGGAGAGGAGAGAAGAGATGCTGAGGAGATGAGATGGAGAGAAGAAGAGAGGAGAGGGGAGGGGAAGAGAGGAGACAAAATGAGGAACTTAGATTTTGATCACTTCTACTTCATTCCCAGGTCCTACTTTCAGAGATTTATACGTAAATAACACATTGGTAGTGGTGGTGAGTATGGGAGGAGACACCAAGTTTCTTATCAAACCTAATAAACACACCCGTATGTGTCCAAAGACCACGTAAAGCCAGAGGGGACTGGGAATCTATCCCAGAGTATCCTAGCTTTCCACAGCCTTGGCTGTGCCGCTAGTCATGCTTCTCTTGGGGCCAGATGTTTGACAGCTGTTTGTTACTGTCAATCCCAAGAACTTTACACAGTTGTTCAGCACCTATTCTCTTTGAATAGTGCCAAGGATTCTTTGCCCAGTGCCAAGTACTTAATAGTCTCACAAAACAGTTAATTGAAATAAAATAATTTTATTTTAAGGTTGTATGGTAAAGAGACCCACATCAAGGTAATGTAGAAAAATACTGCAAAGATGTAGGAAGGATTTAAGGAAGATGTGTTTTTTTTTTTATTTTCAGGGGTTCTTAACCTGGATCTATTGGTATTCAGTTTTGGATAATTTTTTGACTGGGGGAAGGGTGTTCTCTGTCCATTGTAAGATGGTTAGCAATATCCCTTAACCCCTCGATGGCTATAGAACTTCCCACCCTTCCAGTTGTGGCAGCCAAAAACATTTCCAGACATTGCCATGTGTCCACCAGGGAAGTAATCTTCCTTGATTGAGACCACTACTCTGTTACATAAATCTTGATTTTACACTATATTTGACAGAATGGTCTCTACTGTATGGAAGCAAATTGGTCCACCCAAAATCAATTTGACAAAACTCCGTTAAACAAGGTATTAAATGTTGAATGACTAATTCATTAAGCTTATTTTTTCAATTCATAAAAAGTTGTTTTAAGAAATAGTTTTCTTGAACATATTAATTTTTAAGAAGAATGTGTGTATGTGTGTATACAAGACATTTATACTCAAATTCTTTGAATTTATTTAAATATAACATCCTTAAACATGTCTTTGACAAATCAGTAAAACCATTAACATAGCAAATTGTTTTTCAGTGAATTGGTTTTCAGAAAGGCAATGTTAGGGAACTGACTTAGACGCCTACCATATCTGTCCTCATGATAGCCAGAGTGGTGGTATTTGTCCTTGGAAGGACCCCAATGACCATGAAGGTCACTCAGTGGACCTTCATTTTAAGACGATGTGCCTCTTGAGAAGGATAAAACAACAGGTGTGTTGGTGGCATTTCTTTTTGTGGCAAAGAAAACTGAAGGTATCTCATCTTGAGTTTTATGTGTTGTTCATGGGTTCACAAAGCAAGCGTACATATTGGAAGCATTTCTGAGCTAATTTCATGGGTCCTCTACCTGCATTAATATGGTAGCTTCACTTTTAAACCAAAGTAAGAGATAATACCTTCTCAGATGGAACTTACCTTGCTTGGTCTCCTTCCATGACACAATCTTTACAATCTTCCCACATTAGTTATAAGAATAGTATGCATTTAGATCCAGGCAAGAGAATCAATGTTGAGGTTATACCTATTGCCTTTCAGTTAATGTTTGGATGTTTCACTAGGGAAGCTTATGGACGCAAGAGAAGTATAGTTGAAAAGAGAGGAAAAGATAAATATTCTAAGACCATTCTTGCCCTGAAATACTCCTATAGTCCCACTATTAGATTGACTCCTTTGGGTTAAATACTAAGATTGGGACAAGCAGGTGGGGGAAATCATAGTCTTGTTACTTAGGTGAAAAGGGTTCTGGGGATGCCATGAAGATAAGTACTCTTTAAATTCAAATAAGGGGACAGGCACAGTGGCTCACACCTGTAATCCTAGCACTCTGGGAGGCTGAGATTGGTAGATTGTTTGAGCTTAAGAGTTCAAGACCAGCCTGAACAAAAGCCAGACCACATCTCTACTAAAAATATAGAAAAAGTAGCCAGGCATTGTGAGGGTACCTGTAGTTCCAACTACCAGGGAGGCTGAGGCAAGAAGCTTGCCTAAGCCTAAGAGAATGAGGTTACTGTGAGCTATGATGATGCCACTCTACCCAGGGCAACAGAGTTAGACCCTGTCTCAAAATTAAATAAATAAATACGTGAATGATAAACAAATAAATCAATAAATTCAAGTAAAGATTAAGAATCAGATTACCTAGCTGTCCTCTTAAAGATAACTTTCACAGGAATGATAGAGCATGGCAGAGTGAAGGCTAGTGGGAAACCCTAGAAGCATAAATTATAGTCTAAAATATCTCTAGATGAACTACTGGAAATCAGAGATGTCAGCCAACAGACATGAGTGGAGAAGATGGGAAGGGAGAAAATGTTTCAAGTCAAAATATTATAAATAGATACAGGTCAAATCCTTAATCATAAGTTTTATTTTTCATTATTTAAACCAGGGTTACCCTCATTGGCAAAAGTTAGGGAAGATGTTTGGGAAAAGTTTGTAGATGTTTGAAAGTTTGGGAACTTTAAACCAGGGTTAAACTAGGGTTAGCCTCATTGGCAAAAGTTAGGGAAGATGTTTGAGAAAAGTTTGTAGATGTTTGAAAGGTAGGGAAGATGTTAGGAAAAAGTTTGTAGATGTTTGAAAGTTTGCTGATTTCAGGCTAGGCATGGTGGCTCATGCCTGTAATCCTAGCATGAGGATTACTTGAGGTCCAAGCAGGAGGATTACTTGAGGTTAGGAATTCAAGAACAGCTTGAGCAACAGTGAGACCCTGTCTCCATGAAAAATAAAATAATTATTCAGTCATTGTGGCCGGTGTCTGTAGTCCCAGCTACTTGAGAGGGTGAGGCAGGAGGATTGCTTGAATCCAAGAGTTTGAGGTTGCTGTGAGCTAGGCTGATACCACAATATTCTATCCTAGGCAACAGAGTGAGACTCTGTCTCAAAAAAGTCAAGAAAGAAAGTGTGATTTCATTATTCACCAGCATGTTACAGGTTTAGAACTGCTACTACAAATATGTTGCTGGTAAATTATTCATACCAGTCATGGCCATTGATCATGGTACTTTTATGATAAATGTAGACTAAGCTTCAGAATCCTCCTTGTCACCCTGCTTTTAAAAATCACTACCCAATGACTACTGTTGGCACATGAATTTAAAAAGCTCTCTTGTCATCTCTGATAGTTGTAGGCCAAGAAGTACATGTATTTTACTGATAAGTTATTCTTTAATAAATCTTTGTTTTATAGTACTCACAAAATTTCTGCCAAAGTCAAGTCCTTTTCTCTTTCAGTGCCACTTTTTTGGCATGACCAGAGGCTACCTAGCTTGGAAGCATTTCCCTGACACAGGTACATTTTCTGTTTTTACTTTGAAAATATCAAATCTATTATTTGAAGGTAGAGAACCTTGTGCACTAAACAAATACTTGTTCATTTGATTTGCTCCAACTTCTCACATAATTCCTAATGATTAATGGTATTCAGATAGTACCATTCTATATAGTTCAGGCCTCATTTTAATGAGGGACTCTGCTGTTTTCACCATTTTAGGGAAGTCAGAAAGTCCGCCTTCAGTGGAAGATGTAGAATTAAGAACCAAATGATTATTCCTACACAGCTTTGTAGTTGGCCTTCCAGGCTACACTGTTTCATTTTGTTTGGCTTTATAAAGGTCAGGTTTTTAGGTACTTAAACAAAATAGGCCACATCAACTTCAGTTACACTGAAATCTGTTTTTCAGAATAAAATTTATAACTTTGTCTAAAATAGTTAGACTCATGCCTTGCTCATTATTATTTCCATGTTTTCTCAATTGCCTTAAACATTTTTCCTTACACATGTCAACTGTAGTTGCCTAATTATGTAATCTTTTTGAAAAATGTCAATATCTTCTTTGTTGTATAAAATTGTTCATTACATGCACACACATATGAAATATTTAAATATTTCAACTTCTGTGAGATATGTAAATGGTGTTTTCATGCAGTGTCTGCCACCACATTACCATTTGTATATTTATTTATTCAGTCATTCATTTGTCCAAGCAACATGTATTAAACTTGTAGTGAGAGCTAGGAACTAGAATAGGGATAATAAGAAAGATCACTCTAGGAGCATGTGGCATTTTTTCTTCATTGGTATGTGCAAAATCAGTATCAGTGCTCTTTCATTAGAATAGCAACAGGCTGGTCCTCACCTCTTAATTTAGAGGCATCAATTTATTTTTGTGTGTTTTCTGAATAAAGAATTAAGATTATGTTAGGGTAGACTTAGATTCCACTGTCTAGGTCATGTTATTGGCCTATGTCAATATTAAGTTCATTATCAACTGAAATCTTTTAAGTAGTATATTTTCACAAAACCTGCTATTAAGTCGCATTCCTTCTTTCTTGAACTTGTACAATAGATTTTTCCTTTCTTCTAAGTACAAATTTTACTTTATCTTCATAAAACTTCACGTTATATTTTTAAGCTTAGAGAGAATGTTTTTAATTTTTGTCTTGTTGATGTGGATCTCCAAAATGTTGGTCTTCTAAACAGTTCATAACCATGCTTTTGTCTTCACACGAATCAGCAAAAACCACATGGAACAGGACGAGGCCAGACACAAGCCCTGAAGCACATTATCTCTTCAGACAGCCACAAAGCCCCTCACTCTGCCAACGCTGAGCTTATATTTCTTCACTTTATCTGTGAGTTTCCTTTGAAAGGTTTTCTCAAATGTTTTAAGATGTTCTCTTTTATCTACAGATTTTTTTCCCTCAAATTGTAAATAAAATTATTCTGGAATAACTTTATCTTAGAATTGAGGATAGGTAATTTTCAGTTCTTTAAGATGGGGCACAACATAAGAAATATCTAAGAAAGATAAAATAATTACCGCATCTGAGGCTGGCAGGGAGATGGAGAGATAGGAAAAAGTGACACAACAGAGGAAGTCATTGGCATAATCAAAGCAATGGGTAATGAAATCCCCAAGTAAAATGTGGAAAGTAAAAATGGAAACCTCTGATGCATAGTGAAGGGAAAAATCACTAGAGTGTCTTGACTTTGAGGAGGGTGAGTCAGCGATTACTTGGGTGCCCAAAATGGAAAACTTTGGAGGGGCATCTAATATTCTCATATCCAGGTTGTGTTAAAAAATATGTAGTTCTCACTGAAAATTTTAAAACATTCTATCTCATAGATAGAAAACTCAGTATAGAACAAGAGATATCAGTGCCAATTCCTTTTCAAGTATACAGATATAGATGACACCTTCATTCATGATTATTTCATTCAAGAATACCACTCGATATTCTTTTCCTTAGCTTCACCCCACTCCCCTCCTAGCTCTCCAAATGGATTAAATAAGTGAATAGTAATTAAAGGTTGGGAAACAGGTAGAGGAAATTATACAAGAAGACAAACAGAGGCCTAAGATCATCCTTTCATTGAAGAGAGTAGATGGGCTGGGCATGGTGGCCCTCACCTGTAGACCAGTCACTCAGGCCTGAGGTAAGAGGATTGCTTGTGCCTAGGAGTGTGAGGCTGTAGTCATCTATGCTTGAGTCACTGCACTCCAGCTTGGGCACTAGAGAGTGATCCTGTCTCTAAACAAACAAATAAACAAACAAAAATTGAGAGTAGAGGAGGAAGAGACTGGGAGGAAGAGACTGAAAGAAAGATAAATTGGTTAGTTAAGAGGGAGAAACACAATATAATACAAGTAATTCCAAGACATTGGTAAAAAGAGAATAGCCAAACCTGTAAAATGTTACTCATATGGGGGGGTAATTTGTTTAGAATTATAGATAACTTTATAAATTGGATATAATAGATTTGAGGGGATCAATAATAGATTATAAGAAATGGTTTATAAAAAGGGAAATGGATTAGAGAGCTGAGTGAATTGATTGGAGGGACAGCTAAATTTTTAGATGGGAAAGATATGAAAATACTTAAATGCGTAAGGAAAGACTAGTTTAGAGAAGGAGGCTGAAAATGCTAACAAGTTTTTCTGAAATGCTGATTGAAGGAAAAACAAGGCCACCGTGGAGAAGAGGCAAGTTGGGATTGAAACCACAAAATGAAATCATACCTTTAAGATAGAGGATGGAGGTTCTAAGACTGGGTGAGAAGGAAAATATGAAATCAAGGGTAGCTGAGCATTGTCAGAGGACCTAAAGTAAGCACATTCAGAACTTCTCAAGAGTAGTTGCAACAATTTGCCATTTGAATTCACTTTCTTATCTTCTTGCTACCTTCATTCAAAACTTTGCTGGTTCATCAGCTATGTAGTGGCCAACAGCCTATTCTCCTCTTATCTAAGCCTCTGAAAACTCCACTGCTAACAGTGATGAATAGGAGCACAGGTAAGATCTCATTAACTTAGAACTGTTTACCTTAGCATCGAATATGTAATGATTTCTTAGGCATTGGGAAGGCTTCCTGACTCCACATTTTTACTGTCTGTGTAATAAAGAATCTGAAATTTCACCTCCAAGAATCTATCTTTTGTGTTACTAAAAGTCTTTTGAAAATACAAAACTTCCTTGAGATTTTTGTCCTTTTAAGGTTGGTTGCAATTGTTCTTATTGTGATAAATATTTATGTAGGATTGCATTTCTCTTAGAGTCTTTTCTTCCTTGTTTCTTCCTTCCTCAGTTCTTTTTCTTTCGACCTCTCTCTCTTCTTTTCTTTCTTCTTTCCTTCCTTCTCATCTTTCTTTGTTCATAATAAGGAGCCTTTTTTGATGTGCCAAGTACTGTCTAAATTGGGGATGCAAGGGTGAATATGACCCCTCAAATACCAATCACATAGTATAAAGAGGCACATGGACACCAAACCAATGACAGCATAGCGAAACAGCTACTACATGAAGCTGTGTTGGCCAGTGCACTCAAGTTCAGGAGTTCTTCTGGAGGATAAGAAAGAAGGGTGATGTCATTTGGAACATGCACTACTATTTAAAGAAGGGTGACTTGGGAGGGGAACCTTAGCAGGTAACCCTGGACATCAGAATGTAGTCATCATGAGGTAGGAGAAAACTGGTGCCACAGAAGATGCCTAGGTATGCCCTGAAAACAGGCACTTCAAGTAACACAAAGGCAGGCTATAAACTATAGTGCCTAATTTCTTGAGCTTCAGTGTTTTTGTTGTATCCTAATTAGCAATTAGCACACAACATTCTGTAAATCCAACCCAGGGTTAAAATGAAATGTTTCAATAAATTATGTCCCTACTTTCAAACAATAGTGTCATAAATTTGCCAAGCTGATTTTGGAAGCTGGATTAGTTCACATGAATCAATTTTACAGGAAAGGTTTAGATCTAATCTCTATTAATAATGAACTTCAAATGGGATGTTGTCTTTCCTCCAGCCATTACCCAAATAAATATATATCATTTATATTTTGACTTATCCCCAAGTTTCTCATTGTTGAGACACTGGAATTATTGTCAATGGCAAAACACAAAAGGGGAAAGGGGAAAAGAGGACTGAGAAAATACATTTAAATCCAACTTTTTTGTACTAAATACTTGCCTTCTGTTCAATTTTATTATTATTTTCACAGGGCTATCAAATGTTGTGTTTGGAGTAAGTGTCATTAAAAATCCAGAGGCAAATTAAAAAAATAACATCTGAGTTTAATAAGAAAATATCTTCTCAGAACTATGCAAGCTAGTGGAAAGAGAATTCTTTGTACCACACCCCCACACAGGATCCCAACCCACTCCTCCCCCCAACCCTTTCTCTTAAGATTCTCCTACCAGATATCTAGTGACAATGCACTTAACCAGTAAAATCCATCTCTTTGGCTTAGAATTTTATTAGCTGTGCTAGTTATGAAGAAAGAACACTTTATTTTCTCCAAAAATATCCTCTGTGGACATGATACAAACCATCTCTCAGATCTGTGATTTGAAAAAATCTCACATGGTATTTAGCAGTTGCATTTTTTCTAAATGTCAGTGATGTGCCAGCCAATATGCAGATTATAGAACTGGAGTACTCTAAGTTTAGAGTTTTTAAAGGAAATATTGTTGTCCCACACTGATGTATGATGTGAACTGATTATAGGTTGTATTCAAGAGATCACTACAATCTTCAGATGGTCCAATTAATTAAAAAAAAATAAGGTCACCACATGGCCTGATGGCCCTTTGGAAATATTGATCTGCTAATGTCGTACATCGTCATGGGAGTAGAAATACCTAAGATACTTGCTTCCTGTTACATCATAGCTTGATCTACAACTTGTTTTAATAATTATTTCACCTAATAGATTTAATATCTTCTTCAGACTGAGCATTGTCATAAACCTCAGGAAAAATAAGAGAAAGGGACAAATACCCATAACATCACCCATGTGACTATATAGTCAATGTCATTTAAAATCCAGAGGCAAGTTAAAAAAAATCACATCTGCATTTATTAAGAAAATATCTGTTGAGCACTGTTCAAAGAGGACTTTCTTTGCGACCACCCTCTCCATGTGTTCCTAAGTCACTTCCCTCTCCCCGGACTGACAACTCTTCCCCTTCATTCTCCGACAGGACACCTAGTGACAATGCACTTAGCCAATGAATAACAACTGTCTCACTGCTCTGTGAATGAATCCAGTAATCAGGAGGGCTGGGGGGCTGGTGGAGAAGGCTATGTGCAGAGTTTAAAATCAATCCCCTGGCCTGCTCACACAGTGCCCAGCAACTGATATCATAGATATGTGGACAGCATCACAGTGTTATGATTGTTCTAACTAATCATGGCCTATCTATGTAAAAAGGGTCACATGAGAGGCATTTGTGCACTACAAAATTACTATGAAAAAGAGTTTGCACTATAACTTCATGCTTTTAAAAATGATTTGGATATATTCTCCTTAGAGTTAAGTTCCAGGAAAATTTGTCTTTTTTGATATAAGAAACACAAATATTAAGAATACTAATAACAAAATAACTCTGAAGAAAATAGCATGACTTGTGGTGGAAAGCTCATCAAAGATGGAGAGCACTTGTGTTTATGTTTTGCTTTGTGCTTTGGCTTTCAGAAAGTTTGGATTTATATTTAATATTCAATTGCAGCTCTTATCTTTCTCTTAGATTGTTGGTTAAGAATAATCCATCTTTCAACTGTTCCTGTTATTTGATACTTAATCTTTGGTTCTTAATTTAATATTATTTTATATGTCTTTGCTTTTAAACTGTCTCAAAACTGTCTCAAATGATTTTATATATAAAAGAACCACAAATAACACAATTAAAAATAAAATAGTTTGCATTTGCTGCATTTGTTCCTGCTTTTCTCAATATTTTCTTCTGATGCTTCTTTTTCATTACTCATATCTAATGATTTATATATTCTTTTGATTCTTTCTTGTATCTTTCCTTCCTCTTACTCCCACATTTTCACTTACAGCATTCTAATACAAACTTTTCTCATTGTTAAAAATTTAAAAGTTCCCCAACTGTTATTCTCCCCAACTCCTCTTCATGCCAACTTTTATTCTCACCCGTGTGCTTATAAATGGGCATTGGGTACCACCATGTGATGCTATGAACTCGTGATTTAATGGTGGACATGAAAGATAGACATTAAATGAGTAATACTATAAATGTGATGAGTACTGCAAAAGAACATTCAGGCACGACTCTGATCTAATGTTGTGTTTCTTAACTTCACCACTACTGTGTTGACATTTGCTGGATAATTCTATGTTGTTGGGGGCTGTACAGTGTGCAACACAGGATTTTTAGCAGTATCCCAGGACTTTGTGACAAATAAAAATATCTCCAAACATTGATAAGTATTCCCTGAGGTGCCAAATTGTCCCCTACTTGAGAATCAGTGCTTAAGTTTAGTCCACGTGAGTTTGGGGGTGAGGTTAGTGTGGAAACATTTAACCTGTGAATAGGCCATTTGGATTGAGAGTTGAATGGTGAAGTACAATTTGTAGGAATTAGGATTGTAAGAGGAAGAGGGTAGGAGGCTTTGGGAGTGAGGAGGGGGTCTCAGTATTCTAGGAAGGAAGCCCAGTACCTGTGAAATTTTGAGGTGGGAATGAATCTGGAATTTTCCAGGAACTGAAAGAAGGGCCATATGATTTAGTACATAGGGTGTGCTCAAAGAGTGGTTACTGCCAAGCTTGAGAGGGGCACCAATCCTGCTGGGCTGTGTAGACCATTTTCAGAAGCAAGAACAGTGGGAAACACTGAATGAATTTTAGCAGGATAACAACAAGATATTAAATTTTATCAGGGTAATGGCATAAATTGGGATGAATGGGAAGACTGAGCCAACAACAGTATAATTTGTGAATGAGGGAGGGACCTGGAAGGTCTGTTGATGATAGCCATGAGAAGTGCAGGGGGTTATGGCCGATTGGCTAATGGCATAAGCCACAGGTATAAGGTGTGTATGAATGAATGTGCATATGTATGAATGTTTTATCTATCTGAACATTTTAACAAGAGGGCCAATTTTGAGAGGCGGACTTGCAAGGCCTTTGTAGGATAATACCAGTTACCTGTCCCAACCTTAAAATTCAAGAGGAGGCAGAGAGTGCATGCTACAGAAGCTATAGCCTCCTCTGGAGAGAATTGCAGAGGAAGCAATCTTAAAGGAAGCATGGAAACAGCATCTGCTAAAGAGAGTGAGGATAGAAGAGAGTATTCTCCTCATGAAACTCCCGAGAATACTGTTGAAGGCAAGGAAAACAGTGGTGGATCTGGGGCCAGAGGGAAAAGAGGTACAGTTTGTTTTAGGGATGACAATTTAGATGGCTGCGGATCCTGTCCCTCCAGGCAATAAACAGGGAGGAGAGGCTGGGAATGTGGTACATACATGGTGGATTAGTTCTGAGTATCTGTGGGCACTTGGATCTAACAAGGCCTTCTGGAGATTTAGGTATTATAATACATCTTCCCAAACTCCACTTGTATAATGCCACTTTTTAACCTCTTTTCCCCCATTTCATCTAGAAACCTGGCAAACAAGCAGAACCTTCTGCTTAGCCATGTCTCATCACTCTTATGCCTGTTCTTTCCCCGTATTCCATGTTCCAAGTCTGGTTTTTCCTCCTTAAATCCTACTCATTTTTAGGCAAACATGATACACTGTAGAGCAGTGGTTCTCAACCTTCCTAACGCCACAACCCTTTAATACAGTCCAAAGGGGTTGTGACCCACAGGTTGAGAACTGCTGCTTTAGAGAAACCTGTAGATCCTACTCATTTTTAAAGACCTAGCTCATATTCTGTCTCTTCCATGGCAACTGCCCAAAGCACTGTGTCCAAAAATGTTGCATGGTCTTCTTAATTGGCAATTAAGTAAAAAAATTCTTTGGGGCTTCTTTTGTATTGTCTTATATATTGTTAACTTCTCATGTTGTTCCTAAAATTAAATTGCACGTTAAGTGTTGATAAGGTTCTTTGCCTCTTAATACACCCCCAAAGGCCTAAGATTGAAACTTGATGCACGAAAGTCATCAAGTATTTGTTTTATTAATGGATTGGTTAAAATATACATCATTTTTCCAGGAGAATGCACAGGAGTGTTGAGTCAGTGTTATGTGGCATGGGGATTCAAGGTATGAATATGTGTACTTTGCTCATCAAACACATTGTCCTTTGTGAGATGATTCTGAGGTACACCCAGGTTCACAATCTCAAGTTGTCAGCTTTAACAGCAGGGAGGCAAGAGCAGCTCTGTGCACTGATGGAGTGATCAGGAATGTAGGGAGGGACTAGACCCAGCCAGGCTGTCTGAGGGCTCTGTACACTGGGAACTGAGGAAAGAACAAGGCACTGAGAGACATACAAAGGAGGCAACTATTAGTCAACAATTTGCCCCAGGCTTGTGTTCTAGAGATTAGATTATGAACTCCTGCAAGAAACATTTCAGAGAGCAAGCAGATTTTCAGTTATCCATATGAGCAGACTTTTATTACTGTGGTCACAATGAGGAAGTTCACCTTGTTCCTAAGCAATGGGGCTGAGGAAAAGGGTGTTTGGTCTCAGCAAAGAAAGAAAGAAGGGTGGTGTGTGAATATTTGACCACTTGCATTCTCAAATGTGGTTTTAAGTCTGTTATGGAAAACAATACATAGTTTTGTTGACTCTCTTCCTCATTATAACAGATAATGAATGATAGGTCAATTTCCCCAGCAGTCTTGGTTTGCTCTTTGGCAGTTGACAGATTTTCCATTCCACTCTGCGTTGGGGGCAGGGGCAATAGAGCTGTAATCTGGGCCCAAGCAATAAGAGTCTGACAGATGCCAAGCATGGTGGGAGTGTTATTGCACCATCTTTCCAAATTACCTATTATTATAGCTCATGTTCATTTTCACCGTTAGAAGCAACACTGAGGTGTGCTGGGTCCTTCAGCAAGCCTACAACTGAGAATCCACTGTCTTTAGACTCCTAGTTAGTTTTTCAGGTCTTAGTACCTCATTGTGGGTTCTGGAGTTATAAACCACACCTATGGACAGTTCCAAAATTACTACTGATTTGGAATAGGCTAACACATTATATTCACTGTGCCTTTTATTTTCTGATGCTTTGACATTTTGGAGCCTGGCTGACTGCGTCTCCCAGGATTAGCTAATTCCTAGAGGCAGCAAATACCTCTCCTTTTAATAAGCCTTTCCTATGCAAACCAACTAATCAAGTGTTCTAACCCCAACCACATCCTTTATGGGGTCTCACACTCCAGGCCATCATCTACTTGTTCTAATCACCCAGGGTCGGGTACCAGACAACTCTGGGACACCACCTCTGTCCCAGAGCCTCCTGAAATTATTCAAACTAGCCAACCCTAAATCTGTTTATCACATCTCACTGTTTTCTTCTCACAGAAACCACAATAATGAGTCTTGCCCATAATTTCCTCTTGTTCCTCTGCCTCCTGATTACCACTGGGGCTTCCCTGTGTGGCCCTTATGGTGTGACCAGCTCCCTTTTCTTGGGACATGTGAGTAACAAACTATTTTTCAATGACACCCATCTCCTGATCTGTTTGCCTCACCATACCTCAACCATAGCAATACCTTTGTTTTTAAACATGCAGTTATGATATTAATCCTACCTTTGTCATAACCTTGTCAACAACATGGCCATCAATATTATTCAACCCCTTTATCTGTGCATAGTATGCATAGTATTTCTCCTTTTGGGGGCCACAAATATTCATATCCCCAAACCTTCACTGTACAAGCAAG
Organism: Perodicticus potto; assembly: GCA_963574655.1. Classification (NCBI taxonomy): domain Eukaryota; kingdom Metazoa; phylum Chordata; class Mammalia; order Primates; family Lorisidae; genus Perodicticus; species Perodicticus potto. The sequence continues at coordinate 15,937 of CAUYRH010160697.1, forward strand.
TCACAGAGAACCTGGACAGATCTTTTCTTATAATTAGATTTAACTCACTATATAGATCACCCCCAAAAAGTCCTTTGTAATTAGATTAAAAGGTCTTTGAGGGAGAGGGCAGTGACTATACTTTTGTATATGAGTGTGTGTGTACCTAAGAAGTGTTGATAACATTTTTTGCATTTCTGGTGGGGGGTGGAGCTAGTGCAGGTTGAGTATCCCTTATCCAGAATGGTAGGGACCAGAAGTGTTTTGGATTTGGGATTGTTTTTCAGAGTGTGGAATATTTGCATATACATGATGAGATGCCTGGGGATTGGAACCCAATTCTAAACATAGAATTTAGTTACATTTCATATAAATATTACAGATATCATCTGAGGGTATTTTAAATAATTTTGTGCATGCAACAAAATTTGTGTACAATGAACCATCAGAAAGCAAAGGTGTCACTGTCTGAGTCGTCCACATGGACGATCTTTAGTTGCTTGGCATCATCATCTTACTGACTCTGAGTTTATATGCTGCTGATCATTAATCCTGTTCTTACCCTTACTCACACAAAAGTACTTAACAGAAAAAAGTGACATACCATTAATACAGTGAGAAAACCATGTGTTCAGGGTAACTAAGTAGCTCAGTGCCTTCACCAGAATACCTATATCTGCTGTTAAAAAGCAACAAACAAGGACAGGCTTTTAGACTCCACTTATATTGCTGTATTTTGATTAAAAAATTACTGGACACTGCATTTTACTTTCATTAGGTAAAAAGAAACACCAGAGGCAGTTGAGGCACCAGGAAGTGGATCCTCTAGAGATGAGGAGATATTCTACTAGATGGCTTTTAAAAATGTGTCCTCCAGAGTCATCTGCCTCATTTACAATAGTGTTTGTCTTAGAAGTCCCTCTTTGAATTTATCAAGTGATAGGATTTCTTGTTCTGTTATGAATGCATACTGCCCATCACATATTTTCACCATTGTCCATAGGCACTTTTGCTACAGTGTTAACAACTTTTCCTGTCCACTTCTTCTAGCTTACTGACAGACTCTGAGGACATACTTTCTTCTGTATGTAAGGAGGTCAGATGTCACTTTTTTTTTCTCACTTGCAAAGGAAATCATTCAAAGTCATCACCTTATTCATCATCATCACTGAATATAGTTGCAGATCAGAGGTTGTGCCGGGCAAGTACAACTGTCTTTAATCACTGTGTTGTAAGCACTGGCTGTAGCATATTTAGCATCCTTCATGCAGAACTCCTTTGGAAACATTCCACAGCCCTGTCTCTGTTCATTGCTGCTGGCATGCTATTCAAGAAAACAAGCTTTATGTTTTTTGTTGATATAAGGGTACCCTCCTTCCAAGGATGAATAAATGAAATTACATTTAGGGGAAAGCACATGGCACAAACATTATATTAAATGAGAATTTTAGTTGGGGAATGAGCAAAACAACTGTCAAGAAATAAAATCTTTTAGTCATCCCCCAGTACAGTTTCTAAATGATTGTGAAGCCAATTAGAAAAGATGTGCCTAGTGATGTGTACCTTTTTGTTAGCACAATAGTGGACTGGTAAGAAATTCACTCCTTGCAAACAATGAGGATACAAGCTTTGCCTATCACAGAATATTTATACTTAAGTGAGCCTGCCCTGCTGTGTTAGCACATCATAGCACAGTTATTCTGTCCTTGGCATCCTTAATTCTTTTTTTAAAATTTCAGATTTATATGAGGATATGAATGATTAGGTTATATTGTCTGCATTTCTTAGGTAAAGTTCAAGTTGTACCTGAGTCCTTCACCCAGGGGCTGTTCTGTATACCCTTACATTGTGCCCATTAGGTGAGGGCTTACCAATACACTTTCCTCGTCCCCTGGTCCCTTTCCCTACTCCTTCACCCCCCATTTGAATTTAATTGTGTTCTTCTCTTGTTTGAGTGTATAGTTGTTTATCTATTGGTTTCATGTTCATATTGAGTACGTTGTATACTTGCTTTTCCATTCTTGTGATACTTTGCTAAGAAGAATGTGCTTCTACTCTATCCAGGTAAACACAAAAGATGTAAAATTTTCCATCTTTTTTAGGGCTGAATGGTATTCTATGGTCTACATATGCCACAGTTTATTAATCCATTCATGTGTTGATGGACACTTAGGTTGATTCTATGTCTTGGTGATTGTGAATTGAGCTGAAATAAGCATTTTAGTGCAAACATCCTTGTGGTAAAATGATATTTTTTCTCCTGGATAGATATCTAGTAATGGGATCAAATGGAAGGTCTACTTTTAGCTCTTTGAGAAATCTTCATACTTCTTTCCATAGAAGCTGTATTAGTTTTCAATCCCACCAGCAGCATGGAAGTGTTTCCTTCTCTCCTCATTCACCCCAGCATCTGCAGCTTCAGGATTCTGTGATGTGGGCTATTTTCACTGGGGTTAAGTGATATCTCAGGATGGTTTTGATTTGCATTTCCCTAATGATTAGGGATGATGAATATTTTTTTCATGTGTTTGTTGGCCATTCATCTATCTTTTTCAGAGAAGGTTCTGTTCAAGTATCTTGATCACTAATAAATGCGATTGTTTGCTCTTTTCCTATTGATTAGTTTGATGTTGCAATCCCCATCAAAGAAACATCTTTGAAGAACTTGAAAAAATAATACTGCACTTCATATGGAACCAGAGAAAACTTTGAATAGCCAATGGAATTCTAAGAAACAAAAACAAATCTGGAAGCATCACATTACCAGACTTTAGATTATATTACACATTGGCAGTGATCAAAACAGCATGGTACTGGCACAAAAATAGAGATACAGACCCATGGAATAGCATTGAGAACCTACATATGAAACATGCCACATATTGCCATCTGATCTTCAATAAACAAAACAAAAGCAGACACTGGGGAAAAGAATCCCTGTTTAATAAATGGTATTTGGAGAACTGGTTAGCCATGTGTAGAAGACTGAAACTGGACCTGTACCTCTCACCATTTACAAAAATGAACTCTTGCTGGAAAGCAGATTTGAATTTAAGAGACAAAGTGATAAAAATTCTAGAAAAAAGGGTGGGAAAAACTCTTGACAAAATCTGCCTGGGAAAAGATTGAAGAAGACCCTCTTGGCAATTGCAGCAACATCAAAAATAAGTAAGTGGGACATAATCAAACTAAAAAGCTTCTGCAGAGCAAAAGGAACAACAACTAAGCAAACAACCTTCAGAATGAGAGAAGATATTTGCATGCTACAAATCTGACAAAGGACCGATAACTAGATTCTACAGGGAACTCAAACTTGGCATCCTTAATACTTGTAGGGGCTCTTTCATTAGCTATACCCAGTTTCTTTCTTGGACTAGTGTTTTTCTGGGGTAATAATGGCAAAACAGTGATGTTTCATCAGCATTACAGACTTGTTTTGGCATCAGATTTCATCAGCGATGACCTTGGCAAACTCATCATTGGAGTTTCTCTGTTGCTTCATGATCAACAGATGCTTTATCACCATAAATCTTTAAAAAGCTGATAGTAAAAATTTTCCTAAAGTTTTGCAACCATTAAGTTGAGTATCCACAGTTCTCTTTCAATTTTCAGTTTTGGGATAGATCACTGCTTTTTTCATGATCAGCATTCCACAAAGTGGCATATTGAAGTACTGATCTAGTCTTTAAATGCATGACTAAGATTTTCATTTTTAGCTTTATGCCTTTTCTTTCTATTTTTCATTAACTACTATCTATCATTTTCAGCATAGAGCTTCCTCCTGTTTTTTCAGGTCTTATACCATAGAGTAAAGAATAAACAAATAACTACAGTGAGTAATGTACATAGGTATTGGCTACATGAGGGGCACTTTGTCCCTATCTGATTTCAACTGGAGGAAGCAGAAAACCACAGAGAAAAATTATATAGCTTTTTACCTTGATAAAGCTGGCCAATGTTTTCTCTCTCACGGAAAATTGTTTTTATTTTAGTACCTCGCCAAGTTCTTGTTCCTTGTCATCTGGTATTTACAGTAGATTTATATGTGCTGGCATTCTTGTCAATCAGATCTAACCAAGAGGTGTGGAAAGACACTCTTCCTGTGTAAAGTCTAACTACAAAAGTCTCTCTTTGTTTACCAGGATATCATAATTAAACATATTCTAAGTATTCAACAATGTATTTGGACTACAAAGTGGTTTTTCCATAGCTCAACTGAAATAAGACATTTTTTAAAAAGGCAAACTATGTCATAATGAAAGTTTTTTAATGTTACATATAAAAATATTTTTAAAGAACATCAACCATATTTTTTTCCATACTTTGGACATAATTGAAATATTTAATAAAGCTTTCATTGATATGATCTAGAAATTAATTAGATGTTCATAAAAGCTAGTTTAATTGACAAGGAACATGTCAAGAATTTTCCATGTCATTGTATTGTTAAGGAATGACAAATGTCCAATTTGGTAATGTAATGTTGTTTGGTACCTGCAGAAGAAAACCCTATCTTTCAAGAAAGAACAAAGTGTAAAAAGTCACTTATGCAATTAACACATGCAATTGAAGATAAATACAAAAGACTAAAACCAGGAATTAGTGTTATCCATTATCCTGTCACATAATGAACAAAAGGATATTTTCAAGTTATGAACTCAACTCATACAATTTCTCATTAAAATAGGATAATTGTTTAAATATCACAAAGAAATAAAATAAAGACTGACTACCTTGTGCCCATAATACACCCCTCATTTTTGCTTACATCATTCCCATTCAATCCCATCAATAGTTGTTTGATTTCCAAAGAAAAGATCAGATAAAGCAAATAGTCAATATAATTGAGTTTAACACTACTCTTATTAATATTATTTTAAATAAGACAACTTTCATGAAAATTTGTGCTTTCCATCAGTTTCACAATTCATGCCTTGTGTTCTTTTAGTCAAATATCTACCCATGCTGTAAGAATTGTTTTTGAGGGTTACTACATGTAAAGCTATGTACTCTATGGAGACAAAGATGATTGCAACACAATTCATTAACATAAGTAGATTATACTTTAGTGTGAGGGGTGAAGCAAGTATACTTTTGATGGCAATATAAAAGAAAATGTGAAATGCAATAATAAAAATAAAGTTCATATTTATTTTTACAGGCAGAGGGAAGATCTAATTTAGGAACTAAGAAAAATCTAGTAGACGTGATACTTCATTTGCTCATGCCTTCATTCATTAAAGAAATATAGGCAATGAGCATAGCATAATATTCAAAGAGCTTGGCAGGGGAGGATAGATTTACAAGATGGGATGAAGCCTTTCAAGGAGGATGAATGATGTGAAGAAGTGTTCTTGAAGGAGCATTCATCTGAGTGATGTATAATTTTCTAAGGATTAAGAATTAGAGATAAGGATTTAATCATAGGTTTAAGATCTGATTTAGGAAGGTCTTGAATTTCAGAAGCAAGAGCATAAATTTCATTGAGAGTTTAATGGAAAATCATTGTGCATAGGTTATTTTATAGGATACATAATTGCTTTTGAAAAAAATTGACAGTACAGGGGCGGCACCTGTGGGTCAACGAGTAAGGTGCCGGCCCCATATGCCGAAGGTGGAGGGTTCAAACCCAGCCTCGGCCGAACTGCAAAACAGAAAAATAGCTGGGCGTTGTAGCGGGCGCCTGTAGTCCCAGCTACTCGGGAGGCTGAGCAAAAGAATCGCCTAAGCCCAGGAGTTGGAGGTTGCTGTGAGCAGTGTGACGCGACGGCACTCTACCGAGGGTGATAAAGTGAGACTCTGTCTCTACAAAAAAAAAAAAAAATTGACAGTACAAAGTTTACAGATTAATTTGAAATGTGTTTGAAAATGACAGTACAAATCTTATGGATTAATTTTAAAAGTGTGGGTACTTGAGCCCTTCCTTCAGCCAGGTGACACTGCAACTCAAAGAACTAGAAAATAAGAACAAACCAAATACAAAGTTAGCAAAATAAAAGAAATAATTAAGATCAGTGCAGTACTAAATAAAATAAAGACCAATAAGCAATACAGAGGATCAAACATTAAGAAAAGTTTGTTTTTCAAAAAGATAAACACAATGAATAAACCACTAACTAGATTAAGAAGAGAAAAGATCCAAATGAACAATCAGAAATGAAAAAGGGAACATCACAACTGATGTCACAGAAACAGAAAAGATCATCAGAGACTATTATGACCATCTATATACTCACTAGAAAACCTAGGAGGAAATAGTTAAATTTATGGAAACATACAACCTCTTGAGATTGAACCAAGAAGAAATAGAACTCCTGGGTAGACCTATAATGAACAGCAAGATTGAATCATTGCTTATCCCCCAATCCCCCACCCACCACCAAAAGAAAAGAAATCCCAGGACCAGACAGATTTACAGCTGAACTCTACCACATATGCAAAGAAGTAATACCAATCCTCCTAAAACTGTGCTAAAATTCTAGGAGAAGGGAATTCTCCTCAACTGATTCTACAAGACCAGTATCACTGCAATACCAAAAGCAGAAAGGCCACAACAAATAAAAAAATAGTTGGATGAACACAGATGCAAAAATTCTCACTGAAATATTAGTTCTAGCAAAGTGAATGCAATAGCACATCAAAACAGATAATACAACGTGATCAAATGGATTTTATTATAGAGATGCAAAGATAGTTTAACACATGCAAATTAATAAATGTGATTCATAACATAAGCAGAATTAAGGCCAAAACCTATGTGATCATTTCAATAGATGCAGAAAAAGCATTTGATAAAATTTAGCATTCCTTCAAGATAAAAATCCTCAATAACCTAGGCATTGGAGGAACATATCTCAAAATATTAATAATAAAGGCCATATATGTCCTACCACAGCTAGCATAACACTTAATGGAGAAAAGTTAAAAGCATTTTCCCTAAGAACTGGAACAAGACAGGATGCCCACTTTCACCACTCCTATACAGCATAGTATTGGAAATCCTGGCCAGAGTAATCAGGCAAGAGAAACAAGAATGTTAAGTCATCCCTGTTCACTGAAGATATGATCTTATATCTGAAAACCCTAAGGACTCCACCAAAGATCTCTTAGATTTGATCAATGAATTTGCTAAAATTTCAGGATACAAAATCAATGCATGCAAATTAGTAGCATTGCTATACACCAACAATGATTTAGCCAAAAACCAAATGAAGAGTGCAATCTCATTTCTAATAGCTGCTAATATGAGATAAGATAAAATAAAATAAGATACCTAGGAATGTATTTAACCAAGGAGTTGAAAGCTCTCTCCAAGAGAAACTTTAAAATTGATGAAATATATTGTTGTTGACACAAAGAGATGGAAAAACATCCCATGCTCATAAATTTGGAAGAATTAATATTGTCAAAGTGACTAAATTGTTTAAAGCAATTTATAAGTTCAATGCAATCCCTATCAAAATGCCAACATCATTTTTCACAGAAGTAGAAAATACAACCCTAAAGTTCATATGGAACCAAAAAAAGAACCTGAGTGGCCAAACCATTCTTGACCAAAAAGCTGGAGGCAGCACACCACCTGACTTCAAATTATACTACAAGGTTATAGTAACCAAAACAGCATGGTACTGATATAAAGTAGGCACATATATCTATGGAACAAAATAGAGAATGTATGTGTTGCTTTGATGATGTGTGCACTGATTTAATGCCTAATAGCTCACCTCAACATCACAATAACTTTATGAAGTAGGTACTTTTTATCCCTGTTTTCCTGAAAAGCAAATTTAGGACCAAGGTTATACAGCTGGTATGAGACGGAGCGAGGGTATAATCCGGATAATGTGACTCCAGAGGCTGCAAACTTAAACACTGCTAACTTTCATATTAATAAGGTTGATTTCATTTCCTTAAAGGGACAGCATAATTTGACAGGACAGTGTGTGTGACTCTCTTATTCCCCTGATACTGGCCTGCTCTGAAATATGAGTGTGTGTGTGTGTGTGTGTGTGTGTTAGTTGTCTGTGTTTATGTGTGTAGATTACCCTGAAGCAAAAGAGGCTGAGAGTTTGTGCTGTTGTGAGATGAAGATCTTTCTAAACATGAAGCTCTTACATAAGAGTCTTTGATTAAGCACCCTTAAGGTATGTGCTGTACAACTGATAATAAATAAATTAATTCCAGCTGTTATTAAGCTATCTCATTTAATTTTAGTTCATCCAATGTGGTAAAGGGGAAGATGAGATGAGAATCAGAAACAGGCAGAAAGAACTTTGAGTGGAAACATTAGATTTTTGATTAAAACCATGCATTCAATTTTCTTGCATGGGCTTCGCCTAAATGTTATACAATGACCACTCCCCTCAATCATCCTTCACACGTACTCTGCCAAATTTAGCCTGGTCAATAGCTGCCTGTCCATGATGATTTTGTGTTATTGCAGCTGGCTCCTCCAGGGGGCGGCCTAGCCTGGAATGTGTGAAGGTGGGCGCTCTGGTTGATCAGCCCAGCAGGGGCTCTGCTGAACTTCTTCTTCAAGGATGAGGCAGGGGTGTGGTTATGCCCTGTGAGCTCCCTCACTGCATGCAGAGGAACCCTTGCCCTACTCTCCCACCCTTCCAACCCTTGAATTATTTAGCTTACATAGAGCTATGCAGTGGTTTATATTATGTATCAGTTTGACTGGACAAAAAAATGAATGCCCAGATAGTTGGTAAAACAACATTTCTGGGCGTGGCTGGGAAGGATTTGAATCAGTAGACTGAATGAAGACCTTCCCTCCCCAATGTGGGCAGACATCTTTTAATCCATGCAGGGCTTGCCTAGAGCAAAAAGGTGGAAGAAAGTCACATTGTCCCACTCTTCTGGGCCTGGGACGTCCACTTTCTCCTGTCCTCAGACATTGGAGCTCCTCCTAGTTCTCAGGCTTGGACTGAATTACCCCACCACTTTCTTGGTTCTCCAACCTGCACAAGTTATAATTGTGGGACTTGTTGGTCTTCATAATTGCATGAGCTAGTTCCTATAATAAACCCCTTCTTATATATCTATGTATGTCCCATTGGTTCTATTTCTCTAGAGAAACTTAAGACAAGCTGCTAACTGGGACTGATGCTCCCTACTCAGTCTACTGTATCCTCTGAATCCCTCTCCCCTAGATCTCCTTATTTCCTACAATCATAGTGGGTTGAAGGGGTTGGTAGGGAATAAATACTCAAGTTAAGCAGGGAAATCTACCTGGGTGTTCAACAGTTCAAGGCTCCAGCTACCTTATTCTTCAGTGTCAAGGAAATAAAAGTTTTCTTTCCTTCCTTTTTTCCCCCCAGGAATCTACCATATTGAGTTTGTAAGACCATGGGCTACCCCTTTATCTGTCATGGGAAGATAGTGATGAGGTGGGGTTCTGTGGAAGGAGAAATACCTCGCTCAAAATCTCCAAACCCTAAGATGACAGAGAATCTGTACCGGCTACCATTTCCTAACCCATTTTCACCCTCAACTTCATCCCCTCTTCCCAGCCCCATTGTATCACAGGGAGGCGATGACTATGGGAACCATATTTTTCAGGGTTTGAAATTTTTTTAGTCTATGGGAATAAAGCCAATATTATACTATATGCAGCCATTGATCAAGTTTCAGATGTTTGCCTTTAAGGATGGACCCTTTTCAAGGATGTGTGATATAGGAATGTGGGGGGTACTCCTATCAAAGAATATTTAAAATAAAATCCCCAAGTCCCATGCGACTGAATAAAAATGCCCTATTTTTTAGAAAAATATGAAAAATCTCTTGAGTAAACAAGATCTTATAAATATATGGTTCTAACAACTTTAACTCTAAAAATATCTTGGCATTTGAAAAGTAAAAGATATAATACACATAGTCTTCTCTTGAGCATGGAAGTGGATAGTTTCCTAAAATTCTCCAGCAGAATTTCATATGAGCTGGCTCTAAAAGTGTAAAATAATCCATTTTCTTCCCTTGTCTGTGGTGCCTTGTAATCCACAATGAAATATATTCAGCTTCAGGGTGGAAATGATCTTCTGAACTTTCCAAACCTCTCCAGAGGTTTGGCTGAAGGAACAGCCTGTCACACAGAAGGAAGGTTTTCTCCTCATTTGAGAGGAATTTAAATTTCTTTCAAAAAAAAATATGGGTCCTTCCTAAAAGTCTTGTGGTCTAAGATGTTTGTTTGTGGTACATGCTGCTCTTAAAAGTGGCCCAGTTTTACTATATGTAAAAAAACAATCTACCAAGGAAAATAATAAATACATTTCTAATTTTGTACTTGTGGAATCATTCCTTTGGAAAAAATTATGCAAAACCCAGGGCCAGGTATCCAAAAAGAGCTGGAAGTCCAGAGCAGTGTGGGAGGCACTCGGCCTACGTGTTTTGTCTGCAGGATCTGAACTTCTTTAATTTTATTCCTTCTAAATTTTGTTAGTTATCTTTATTTTTTTCAACCTTTCCTTGGAGAAATTAATTTTTAAAATTGGTTAGGAATTCTTTTCACTCTATAGTATTGAGTAACTTATACAGAAAAATAGAAACTTTTTTTTACTTGCTTATCTAGATATTTGTTCCTCCAGTTGGTCTTAATCTTTAAGGGGCTATAGATGAAAGCTGTGCCTTATCCTGCCAGGAAATGCCTTCTAGGTGCACATCATAGAAAGGCTATGTGGGCCTCAGCACTTCCATTTCTACTTGCAGGACATTGCTGAGAAATGGATCGTGTTTCTGTTGTTATCTTTGCAGTCTCTACGACAGTAGCCTTTTCACCTCTCTTGGCATTGCCTACCTGTGCTGCTTATCAATTTATTGCCTTTCAGCTCTAAATCTATTCCCCCCCCACCTTTATGCTTTTATAGTTATACCACTCAAAGGTTCTCTTTTTTTCAGCTGGCTCAATGCCAGGCTGGAAACACACTTCAAGGGATAGCTAAGAAGTTCTTTTCTTTCTTTCTTTCTTTTTTTTTTTTTATTGAATCATCGCTGTGTACAATAATTCAATCATGGGGTACAGTGTGTGGGCTTCAGATACAGTCAGAGATATTTTCATCAACCTGATTGCGATAACATTCAAGAGACTTTCTCATTACTATGTGAGAACATTTTTGATCCGTGTTTAGAAGTTTTCTCCTGACCATTCAAATATACACCACTAGTGTGATCCTGCCCTTTATCCTCTCTACCCCTACCCTCTCCTTCCCTTTCCCTCCCTCTTCCCTTTCCCCATCATCCCATGCAATAAATGGGTTGTAGCCTTCACTATAGAGATATAAATTTGCCTCATATTACGGATGTATACATTGGATACTTTTTCTTCCATTCTAGAGATACTTTGCTAAGGAGAACCTGATCCAGCTCCATCCATGTAACTATGAAAGAAGAAAAGTCACCATCTTTCTTTAAGGCTGCATAATATTCCATGGCATACATGTACCA
>CAUYRH010160700.1:0-18161 GCA_963574655.1 Perodicticus potto
AAATTATTATATAAAATTATGTAAAATTTATATATCATATAAAATTAATGATTAATTTTTATGAAAACCCTATGGAGGAGTGTGGCAGAGTCAACTGGCTGTCCTGCCCCAATCTCCATAGTGAAGGGTTATTTTGGTGAAGTGGCTGCCTAATGAAAGACTGTATTTTCTTTTTTTTTGACTGGGGCTGGGTTTGAACCTGCCACCTCTGGCATATGGAGCCAGTGCCTTACTCCGTTGAGCCACAGGAGCCGCCCAAAAGGCTCTATTTTCTATCTACACCAATGCAGTTAAATGACAATGACATTCAAAGTTATCCATGTCATAATTTATAAAATTTTAATTTACATGCAAAAGGGAATTTTCAGATGAATAAGGTTGAGAATTATGAGATAAGGAAATTATCCTGGATTATCTAAGTGGGTCCTAAATGCAATCACAAGTGTCTCTTTAATGAGGAGACACAGAAAAATTAGATGATGCTATACTGCTGGATTTGAAGATGGAGGAAGGGGTTATAAGCCAAGGGATGCAGAGCATGTACACTACAAATTGGAAAAGGTAAGGAAACAGATTCTTTCCTAGTGCCTCCAGATAGAGCATAGCCCTGCTGACATCTTGGTTTTAACCTAGTGAATCTTCTTTAGATTTCTGTCCTCCAGAACTGCAAGAAGTAATTTTCCATTGTTTAAGCCACTAAGTCTGTGATAATTTGTTTCAGCAGTCACCATAAATTGATACAGTTCCCAATTAAAGAAATATGAACATAAATATCACTGGGACCACATTGTGATTTGTGAGGGCCCTAGGTATTCTGACTTCATGGGCCTTTTCCTCAATAAAAGTAAATTTTATGACTGCATTAGAATAAAGATGAATATAATCCAGGCTTAATTCACTATTAGATTTTTATTATTGCAATGCTAATTTTTCTTCTGCCTTAATAAGTTCAAATTTAAATCATTTTATGGATCTATAAGAGTATCATGAGTCTTGGGTCTTGGGCCTTGTGACTACTGCATTAAGTATTGTATGTCACTTCTGAACCATGAAGGTTATGAATCCAGTTTGCCTTTTTCTCTTCCTCTTTATCAGAAGATGTCTCCAAGATCCCAGCAGCAGGTACAAGAAAGAGATTCTATTTTCTATGAATTACCAGGTGGAAGATAGTTACCTCCTATTTGGGAATACCTGCATTGTATTGTTACATAAGTGAAAAATAAACTTTCTTTTTTGTTTTAAGTCACTTGCGTGTTGGGATATATTTGTAATAGGAGAAAACACTACACTAGGTAATATAGAGCTTTGTGTTTTAAAGGGGAATTCACCCAAAGTAAAAAACCTATATTCTGTGGCTTGGTCTTACTGGTTAATTTGTATGAAGTAAGGAAACTGATATTAGAAACTGCAGATAAGGATATAGAAGTTGTAAGGTGGAAAATATTGGATGAATTTATCATCCATGATGACATGGCAGTCAGACCAAAGACCTAGTAATCCTGAATCTCCATGAAGACATACTAGATAATAGAATATTGGTAATATATATTGGTTGTTACTTGCTGAATTTAGCAACATGTGTCAAAAGGGGGATGCACACTGGCAAGAATGGCCTAGTGTGAGATTATAAACAGAAAAGCAGTGGCATTAAGCCTGCCATAAAAACATTTCATAGACCAGATGGCTTTGAAAATAGAAATCTATGTTCTCACACTAATGGAGGACATAAGTCTCAGATCAAGGTCTGACAGGATTAATTTCTGGTGAGGACTCCCTTCTTAGCTTGCAAACAGCTGCCTTCTCATCTTCACATAGTCTTTCCTTTGTTCATGTGCATGGCAAGAAAGAAATGTATCTCTTTTCCTACAACTAATAAATGGACAAAATCTGTCACAATAATTTTTTTCCTGAGGTCTAGAAACTAACCCAAACTTGCAACAGCCCAGGGAGTATTTGATCAAGAGAAAAATGTTGAACCTGAGTAGGAAGAGAGAGAGTTATAAAATTTTAAATTATCTTGTTCTTATATCCCATTTCTTAGCTTGATGGTAGCCTTAAAGACAACAGTCTAAATTCTAGGTAGAGGAACTGATGTGTGATATCAGAGAAAGAAGAATACACCTTTTTCTCAAAGGACTGGGATTATTTGCTTTGATGTGCCTGGTGGCTTTCTGGAAGACAAGTTGAAAGTCTTGCCATTATTTCATCTAATTTTCCCACTGCTGAGGTGACTACCCAAGGACCTTTGTTGAAAACATTTCAAAGGAAACTGCTTAGTCACTGCTGCATAAGAAAACAGATAACAGCTGGAGCAAACAATGAACTAATCAAAAACCTTAGGAATAAAGGCTGGGGTAGCAGATGCCTTCAGGAATAAGGACTATCAAAAGCTCCAGCATACATAAAAAATGCCCGACACTTTACATCTTTGTATTAACCTAGATGGAGTTGGAGAACATTCACCTTAGTAAAGTTATTACAAGAATGGAAAAGTAAGCTTCCAATATATTCAATATTAATATGAAACCAGTAGATGAACAAATACACACCCACACAGAAGAAAAACACAATTAAACTCAAGTTGAGGGAGGGGGAAGGGAGAGAGGAGAGGAGGGAGGGGATTTGGTAAGCTCTCACCTAACAGGAACAATGTAGGAGTATATGGCACACCTTCTGGAGGAGGGGTACAGCTACAACTTTGACTTTGACTTTGTTTACCTAACAAACACAAACAATGTAACCTAATTATCTGTACCCTCATATTAATCTGAAACAAATAAAATTGCAAGCTTGAAAAAGAAAAGTTCCAGCATAGTCCTAGGAATATATGAATTCACACATATGCCCTGTGCTTGAGTACATTTTCAGGAAATACTTGAAGACCTGAGTCTCAGCTCTAGCTGGTCATTCAGCTCTGTGCAAATAGGAAGTGAAATCTAAAGCAGAGTTGTAAATATCCATGCTAAGTGTTGGAGATAGGCTTCAATACAGATACTGAACTCATTTGCAAACACCTTTTTTTATGGCTCCAGGCATATAAAGAAATCTCTGCCCATTTACTAACAGATTTCTTTATAGCAGATATACTGTGGATAAAAAATAATAATAATAGAAACTATTCTGGTGGAACACAGCTAGACAAAGTATTTAAAATAAGTATTTTAAATATGCTCAAGGAGCTAAAGGAAACCAAATAGTAAGTATGAAAAGAAACCATAAAAGTGCTGTCTCACCAGTTAGAGAATATTAGTAAAGGCATAGAAATTATAAAAAGAAAACAAAGAATAATTCTGGATTCAAAAGTAGAGAAATTTAAAGAATAATTCTTTATCAGAATTGAGCAGGTAGAAAAGGGAATTGGCAAACTTGTAGATAGGTCAACTAAGAATCAAAAAGAACAATGAATGAAGAAAACTTAAGAGTCCTATATAGTACATGATCAAGTCCCAACATATGCATAATGATCGTCCTAGAAGGGAGAGGGAAGTAAAAGGAACAGAAAGGATATTGGAAGAAATAATAACTGAAAAATTCCCTAATTTGATGAAAGATACAATTAAATATCCAAAAAGCTTAATGAATCTCAAGTAGGAGAAACTGAAAGAGATCCACACTGAATAGCTCAACTATCCGAAGACAAAAGCAAAGAGCTTCCTGAAAGAAGCCATAGAAAAACAAGTCATCAATTCGAAGAGATCCTCAATGAAATTAACAACAGATTTTTTATCAGAACCCATGGAGGCTCAGAAACAATGGGATGACATTTTTAAAATAAAGACAAAAAGGTCAACAAAGCATTCTATATCTATTAGACTAATCTTCAAAATGAAGCAAAAATTAAGATATTCCTAGAGTAAAAACACCAGAGGGAGTTTGTTATTACCTGTCCTTTCCTACAAGAATTTCAGAAAGATTCAAATGAAAGGCTGAAATGAGAGATCATCAGAGAGTGACTCAACTCCACATGAAGAAATTAAGAACAATATTAAAGGAAACTAGGAAGGAAAATAAAAATTTAATGTAAATATATTTTTTATTTGTAACTCCTCTGATTTCCTATATAATTTAAAAGCCAATTGCTTAAAACAATAATTATAAATCTATGGTGTTGGGCAGATACTGTATAAAATAAAAATGTAATTTGTGACAATAACACAATAAAGAAAGAGACATTACTATTATAAATAAGTTGGTATTAAACAAGGTAGCCATGAATTAAGATGCTAATTTTAATCTTAACAACCACTAAGAAAACAACTAAAAATCTATATAATAACAGAAAAGACCAGGAAATTAAAATGATATGCTAGAAAATATCTATTTAGCACCCAGAAAGCAGTATCCAAGGAATTGAGAGACTAAAATGATATAAGACATAGAGAAACAAATAGAAAAAATGGCAAGTTTGCAAATACATACTAGAAAAAGTGCTACATACCTCATTTATGGATATCACTATGGGCACCTTCAAAGTACTCCCTTTGGGAAGCTATACATTGATGCCCGCACCTGGTACATCCTTCAAAGCACTTTTTCTATGATGAGTTGGTGAACTTAGTTGTCAGACCATATACGATGACAGTTCTGATAGCCATTCCAGAAAAAGAGTTCCAAAATTGCTTCAAAGAGTGGACTAAGAGTGCCATTGGTGCATCCCAAAGGGAACACTTCGAAGGAAACAGCAGTGATATTCGCCAATGAGGTATGTAGCACTTTTTTAAAGGATGAGTTCACAAACTTAATTACCTGACCTTATATGTAACTTATTTCTTATCAGTAATTATATTATATTTAAATGGATTAAAATTTCCAATTAATGGTAGAGAAGGAAAGAATGGATAAAAAGTCCCATGATCAAACATTATGATATCTATAAGAGACTCACTCACTTTAGACTCAAATATGTGTATCATTTGAAAGTAAAAGTATGGGAAAAGATATTCCATGCAAATAGTAGCCAAAAGAGAGCTGGCGTGGGTATATTATTATCAGAAAAAATAGACATTAAGATAAAAATTGTTATAAGAGAAAATAAAGAATGTTATGTAATGATAAATTGTCATTCATCAAGAAGATATGGTATTTAAAAACATATATATACACCTAAAACTGAGCTCAAATATATAAGGTAAAAACAGAAGTGAAGAAATAAATAATTCAATAATAATGTTGTAAAGTTTAATACTTCATCTTCAGTAATGTATAGAACAGCTAGAAAGAAGATCAGCAAGGAACTAGAAGACTTATAATGCTACAAAGTAGGCCTAAAAGATACATATGTATAAATAGACTATAAAAAATAGCAGAATAAACACTCTTCTCAAGCACTAATGGAGCATATCCTCGGATAAGTTGTGTGTTAAACCACAAGGCAGGTCTCAGGAAATTTAAAAATCATGTAAAGTTTTATCTATGACCTAGTAAAATAAAATCAGGAATCCACAGAAGAAAAAAAAATGTGGGAATTAAATGTCACAGTATTAAACAACCAATGGTTCAAAGAAGAAACCACAAGATAAATTAGAAAATACTTTGCGATGGATGAAAATGGAAAATTTATAGGATGTTGCAAAAGCAGTGCTCAGGGAGAAATTTATAGCTGTATTTATAGATTTTAGCATTGTATGGATAAAATAAAGAATAAAAGCAATTGCTTGAGCCCAGGAGTTTGAGGCTGCAGTGATTATGCCACTGTACTCTAGCCTGAGTGATTGAGACCCTATCTCTAAAAAAAAAAAAAAAAAGCACATTATCATCTAGTAGGTAAAGATAAAGCAGTTGGCAAAATTCAACATAAAAAAGCCAGGATATTTCCTCAATTTGAGAAAAGTCTTTTATTAAAAGCCCAAATCTAACCCTGCTCACAGATGAAAAGCTAACAGCATTCCCTATAACAAGACAAAGATGCCTACTTTCACCACTTCCATTCAACATTTTGCTGGAAGTTCGAGCCAAAGAAATTAGTCAAGAAAAAGAAATAAATGGCCTACATACTGGAAAGGAAGAAGCAAATGACCTCTATTTGCAGATGACATGATCTTATGTTAAAAAAAAAAAAAAAAAAACTAAAGAATCCACACACACACAAAAAAAGTATTAGATCTAATAAATGAGTTCAGCAATGTTGCAAGATAAAAAACAAACAAACAAACAAACAAACAAACACAAAAAAATCCACTAGCAATCAACAATCTCAAAGGAAGTTAAGCAAACAATTCAATAATGTCTTCAATATTAACATAAGAATAAATTTAAGAAAGTGAAAGACTTGTCCACTGAAATTACAAAACATTATTGAAAAAAATTAAAGAAAGCCTAACTAAATGGAAAGCTATCCTGAGTTTATAAATTAGAAGACTTAATATTGTTAAGACGACATTGCTTCCTATATTGATCTACACATTCAGTACAAGTCTATCAAAATTATGACTGCTTTCTTTTTGTAGAGATGGAAAAGCTGATTCTAAAATTCATATAAAAGTGTAAGTAACACTGAATAGTCAAAAAAATTAAAAAAGAACAGTCAGAGGACACATACGTCTCAATTTTTAAACTCATAAAACATTACGGCAATCAAAACAGTGGTGTTGGCATTGATAAACATGTAGATAGATAGATTAGAATTAAGAATCTAGAAATAAACCCACACATCTATAAATACGTAGCAATTGATTGTTTACTACTGTCCTAAGACAATTCAGTGAGAAACAATAGTCTGTTTAACACATGATGCTGGGGGACTGGATATCCCTATGCATATACAAAAATTCACTCTAAATAGAAAAAAGTTCAGAAAGAAAAAGTCTTTGAATAAAAAATCCTTGTCAGTTAAAAGATAGACTCAGTCCTTCAGCAAAGATTAGATTAGGGTTATTTCCTTCTCACCCAATCCAACTAGTTCAGATGACCTCCATTAAAAAAAGAGAAAACAAGAGGGTGAGAAAGCAAGGAAATAAGGCAGGTAATGATTGTGTTAAGGCAAATAGCTGAGTGTGGTTATTGGCACACAGGACTGGTTGAATGTAAATAGACTGAAAGCTTACTAGATTTTGAGATAATTGTACTGCCAAAGAAACCACAAACTAAAAGAGCCCAAAAGGTCTTACCACAAAAATAAGTGAGGTGATGGCTATGCTAATTGGTTTGCTTTAAGTGTTCCACATGGTATATAAAACCATCACATTGTACCCCATAAATGTATACAGTTATGATTTTAATAAAAATTAATTTAAAAGATATATAAAAGATCCCCAAACTATATAAAAATACCCTAGCCCCCAAACCTGCACCAGCACAAAGAAGACTGTGGAAAATTATGTATCCAGCAAGGAGATAAAACTCCCCCAAACTCACTGTGGTATGGCCATGGAGAGCAATGGGCAAGGAAATTTTCCACAAAGAGAGGAATCAGGACCTAATCAGGGACCACCCCCATTGACAGGGCAGAGTATCTTCAGAAGGTCTAACCAATAAGATTCCATTATTGCTATGGACCACCAAACACTGTATTTTTCTTTCTTTTTTGCAGTTTTTGGCCAGGGCCGGGTTTGAACCCACCACCTCCAGTATATGGGGCCGGCGCCCTACTCCTTGAGCCACAGGTGCGTCCCCAAACATTGTATTTTTCATTCTTCTGTTTCTTAACTAGTGGAAGTTTTTACTGAGAGTTTTCTGTCTCTGTTCCACCATTGTACATTGGGGATTTGGGAAAGGCAGAGAACTTTTAGTTCAATAGGCAGCTGAGGGATATTTAGCTGAACATAGTGACTGCATAGAAAATTGGATATCTCCCTTGGGGAGGAAGTAAGTGTATTCCAGGTGTGAGAGGAAAGTGCATACAGATATTTGGTGGCCAGAGGCTCAAGCAGGGATAACTGTCCCCTAAAGATCTTTACCCTGACCTCTGTGGGATAAATTCATTGTTGAAAAATAGCTGCCTATTCATGAATGGTATTTCCCAAACAGCCTGCATCTAGAAAATATTTGTGACTTTTTCTTACCAATGTAATATGAGTGGAAGTAATCTGTGTTACTACTGTTCCCTCCTTTTGACAGTTAGAAGCAGGATACTCCAAAGTCTACAGGTATGATGGAATCTTAAGACATAGAGGAGCCTGGCCCCCTGAATCACTATGTGGTGGAAATCACACACCTATAACAGCAGATTTAGATTCTTAGGTGAGAGTGGAACAAACTTCTAATTTTTTAAGTCATGGAAGCATAGAGTTTATTTGATAAAACAGCATCTCCCTTGTCAGGAAATATGCCAATATTATCCCCATCGTGCCATTGTATGGATAAGAAAATAAAGGCTTGGGAGATAAGAACTTTCCCAAAGGTGCATAGCTATTTAAGGGGTAAAATTCGATTCTCACGCAGGCTATCTCACTCTGGAGCTTATGGTTTGGTCAAGAATCTTACTTGCCTCCTGGGAAATGGCAGGAACAAAGGTCGTAAAAGCATCACTGGCCTCTCCTTGAAGTTCCTTCCTGCTCCTTCAGGAAGCCACTCACAGGTAAATAGAAAGCAATAAGCAACAATAGCAGAAATCTTGACCAGTTTTTAAGATAGAACCACGAGTTTCCAAGAACCTAGCCCTAACGTCTCCATCAGAAGGGGGACATCACAAGTTCTCTTGATGAAACACACATTTACTCATTCGTTCAACAAACATGAATGGAGGACCTACTCTGTCCTACGATCTGCTCCTATTAAAAAAAAAAAACAAAAAAACATGGAGCTTACATTCAAAGTGTGGAGAGACAGTAAGCTAAAAGGTAGAATATATCAGATGTTGCATGGTGGTAAGTACTGTGGAGAACAGCAAAACAGGGAAGAAAGAAAGTATGGCAGTTCGGATATGGCTCCTTTCTGCAGGCTGGAGAAACAAGGGTTACTCTTTTTTTTTTTTTTTTTTTTTGATGCACCACACTTCCCAGAACCTGAGATGAAACACCCCCACAAGGTCTAAGTTGATTTTTGCTGCCTCTATCACATGTTTGTTTCATGTCCCTAGAAATTATTAACTTTGCAAGGTGAGATTTTGTAAGGGCTTGTCTCAGCCTGCATTCCTTTCCCCCCACTGTGTTGTGGCAGCTATCTTATCTGCTTTCCATCTATTGCCTAAACAACAGGACTGCTCTTCCCCGATTCTGGGCTTACTACACCACGAATTCCCTCTGATGTTGCTTCACTTATTTCCTACCTTCCATCTTGGTGTTAGTTTTGGAGTCAGAGAAACTTGAGTTTAAACCTTGTTTCTACCGTTCACTGGCTATGGGAACTCAGGCAAATTACTTAATGTCTGAGTAGTGTGACACGGGCATAAGTCTAGGGAAAAATTCTAGGTTAAGAGATTGGCACCAGAATGCAAATCAATGCAACTCTTTTCAGGCAGGACACTCAAGGCCTCAGATCAACCAAGATTTAAAGTTTGTGTATACCAATGAGCTATGAACCTCAACTGTTGAGGTTCTGGTAAAAAGAAAAGTGGATAATCCTTGGCGAGTGGAGGAAGGAAACCATAAATGCTAAATATGACTTCAAGGCCAGCTACAGTACTGAGGACTTTGGACTTTACAATTAATGTACTTTCTTCCTAGTCATGGATATATACCTATATATTTTAATTAATACATATTCTATTTCTTCCTAATCTGTCGATAGACTGTTACTATGGTGCTAAGTTTAGTCCACAGATTGAAGAATATGAAAACATAATCACAATGAATCTGGTGGAGGTATGAATATTACCCACAGATCCTGGGATTACATCTCAGTGAAGTGACTGATGAGATGTTGGGAAGTGACAAAGTTTGTTTGGTGTTGTACATTAAACAATTGTATCTTTTTAGACAGGGAAATTTTTGGAACTAAATCTATGGGAAGAAAGTGTATAGATATTGGGCAGCCAGAAGCATGGATTCTACATAGTTGACGTGCATTGCATTTTGTCAGCTCAAGCATCATTTCCCCCTTTCTAATGGTGTTCCAGTTTCCTTTTTAATAACTACTCCTGGCCCCTTTATATTAAGTCTACTTAAATCAATGACACTGCTCTTCTCTAACCAAGAGGTAGGCACATAACCTAAATTAGGATAATCTAATGCTTTGTGGCTATATTTTGAGTATAAAATATGGGGATAAAAAGACTGAAAGTGTTTGAGGTCTTAGGCAATTAAAAGTCTCAGTGTCTTAATCAGACCAATTTTTCTACAACATCACTTTTGCTAATTCCTAGCCCAGTTCTCCAGTTTCCTGTTGGTTCTCTGATCCCTAAATATCAATATAATATATTCACTCTTGCATTGAATTTGCCTGAGTTGCTTTTTATTTTTCCCTAACTTTTAAAGAGTTTCAGTAGAAAGGCCATATATAATACACCAATGATGAACATGAGGACTAACATCAAAGCATGGGTTTGAATTCTGGCTCCACCACTTATTTATCTTCTCTTGGCCTCAGTTTCCTTATTTGGAAAAAGGAGATTATAAAAATAGTGCCTATATCCTACAGTTAATATGTGGTCAGTGCCCAATAAATGATAACTTTTGTATCATGTAATAGTGACTAAATTTCTTTCAAAATTAAATATTCCAAACCTTTCCTCCTTCATTACCATGTTAAAAGGAGGAATTCCCTATTGTGTGGGAGGAACACAGACACAGATTGTATTGTGCTCATTGGAATAGTGAGTAGAGCAGAATTGAAAGACATAGGAAAGGGCCAGGAGCTATTCCTTGGGAACAAGTGAATATTTAAATTGCTTTTCAGCGATTTTTGGCTATTGACCAAAAGTCTTCTCATTATAACATTGCAGTGTAACTGATGAGATACAACATGTTGTACTTTTTATTAACTAAAATGTATTAAGTGTATGTGAAGTGGAGGGGCTGTTCTTTTCCCATCTGGTTCTGAGAGCTTCAGCTGAAACATTCTGTCTTTCCTCCTCCCCTGAAAATTTCTTTTCCTGGTGATACCGATCAATACTTCTTTTTGTGCTCATTTCCATACTGTTTTATTTAATCAAGTCTTTTATACTAACACACATATAGTTAATTTTTTTTACCAGAATAGTCCCTTCATAATATTCCATTGGCCTGCCTGGGAGCTCTAAAGCATTTTATCAGTATTTATTTAACTAGTGTTTACTTTCAAAACTCTGAGGACCTTTAAACTTTCCCCATGAACCACATTCCCTTTTGCATGTGGCAGCTCTAAGTTTTGTTCCAGACAGGATTCAAACACTTCTTTCCCCAGTGCTAGAGCAGGACTATGAGAGAAAAGTCTCTTCTTTTAATAAAATTAACTTTAACTATTGGTAGGACATATTTTCCAATTGATTCTCATAATTTGTAGTCCCAGAATTGGATAAGTCTGTAGAGGCTTGGATTTATTCAGTCATGGATTTTTCTCTTCGTAGTAATGCAGCCCTTTTACTCCTCAAAAGTGCTATCTTTGTAGAGAGAGGATTTGAAAATCAACTACATTTTTGATGTGCAGACATATATACAAAATTATTAACAGTAGCTGGCCCTGAGTAGTGGTTAGTAAAGGGGGAGAGGGAGGTAGAGGTTTGGACATTGGGCATTTTATACACTTCGATTTTTTGAATAACAAACTTGTGAAAATTTTATAATTATATATACTTAAAGCTATAGATCCTTCACTTCTGAAGACATTTTCTTAGGAAGTCCATTAAAATATTCTCTATATCTATAGGTATCATATCCAGCTCAAATTGCATAGTCAGTCATTATAATCATTTTCTTGCACTCTCTTGCCCTATTTTGTCACACTTGCTGTGACCATGATTAAATCCAGCTTTTTCCATGCCTATACCTAAGGACTGATCAGGACTGGAAATAAAATGCGCAATAATGAAGTAATGACTACACACTTGAAGTAGGCTTATAACACTGCCAGAATATCTTATTATTTGTTCCTAATCCATTATATCGTCCATTTCACACCTACTTCTCTGTCCTTAAACCTCTAATAATATTTCCCCCATACTCTACCTTAGCTGATGACTTTGCTTCCTACTTAACACAGAAAAAATTGAAAAAAATAAAGGAAATTTTCCACAGACTCTTATCGCTACTGCTACCTACTTAGTAGCATCTATACCCATGTACTGTAACTTCCTCCTTGATACAAAGATGAACTTTCTTTACTCTTCTCTAAAACCATTTTTCTTTATGAACTAGATCACTTATCCTTTGGCCTACTCTTCTCTCTCCTATAAAATTATTTTGTTTTTGCATGTTAGTTGGTCATTCCAATAAATAAACAAATTTCTTTTTTTTTTTATTAAGTCATTTGTACATAGATCATGAATACATTTATGCCATTATGGGATTCAATGTGTTGATTATTTGTACAAATTGGAGTGCTTACATCCTACTTATCACCATAGCCTTCACCTCATTTACCCAACTATGAGTTAAGGCATTTATGTTCTCCTCCTGCTAGATCCAACTTGTCCTTGCAATATGCTCCATAGGTGTGGTCCTCCTACTAACCTTCCCTCTATCAACCCATTCCCCTCCCTTCCCTTCTCCCTCCCTTCCCTCCTTCATCCTAAGCTATAGTTGTGTTTCATTTTGCATATGCAAGTGTGAGTGATTATAAATTGGTTTCACAGTAGTACTGAGTACATTGGATTTTTCTTTTCCATTCCTGAGATACTTTACTAAGAAGAATATTTTCCAGCTCCATCCATGTAAACATAAAAGAGGTAAAGTCACCATTTTTTAATGCTGCATAATATTCCATGATATACACATACCACAATTTATTAATTCATTCATGCGTCCATGGGTACTTGTGCTTCTTCGATGACTTGGCAATTATGAATGAAGCTGCAATGAACAATCTGGTGCAAATATCTTTATTGCAAAATGAATTTTGGTCCTTTGGATATACATCAAGAAGAGGAATTGCAGGATCAAATGGTAGGTCTATATTTAGATCCCTGAGTGTTCTCCAAACTTCCTTCCAAAAGGAAAGTACTAGCTTTCATTCCCACTGGCAGTGCAGACGTGTTTCCTTTTCTCCATATCCACACCAACTCCTGTACCTCCATGTCTCTGCCTCTGTCTCTCTCATGTGCACATATGCATATGTTTTATTATAATTTAAATAAAGTGAAACAATTATATTGAAAATATACAGTTCAATGACTTTTCACAAATGCATACAGACTTAAAATCCATCCTCAAATTGAAATATAAAATATTTGCATTGATTCAGAAAATTTCCTTATGTTTCTTTCTAATTGATCTCCATCCTCACCTGAAGCAAACATTGCTTCCATTTCTATAATGATTTCCATTTCTATATGGGGCCACTTATGCATCAATGCCACCATTAACATTTTTTACAAGTTTTTTTGTGGATATAAGTTTTTATTTCTCTAGGGAAAATACTTAGAAGTGGAACTGTTGGGTCATATTTTAAGTATATATTTAACTTTATGAGAAACTGTCAAACTGTTTCCCAACACAGCTGTACTGTTTTACATCCCACACTCAACGTATAAGTGTTACATTTGCTTCACATCCTTGCCAACACTGAATGATGTCCGTCTTTTCAGTGCATGTGAAAAATTGTCTCACTTTGGTTTTATTTTAAATTTCCCTAATGATTAGTGAAGCACTCAGGATATATGTGTGAGGTTTTTAATTTTGATGCAGCCCAATTTATTTTTTCTTTAGTGGTTGGAGAAAAATTGTGACCTAAGAACTCTTTTGTCCTCACTAACATCAATAAGATGGTCTCCATTTTCTTCTAGCAGTGTCCAGCCTGTAGTCTGTGAGCCACATACATATTATTTGAGGATTGTTTTGTTTATCTGTGGTGTTGGATATCATGAAAAGTATGCACGGACCCCTTTTACTATTAACAGCTTTCGTTGGTGTTTGTGTATTTAATGTGCAGCCCAAGACAACTCTTATTATTCCAATGAGAGGCAGAAAAGAGAAAAAGGTTAGATACCCCTGTACATTTCGTTTTTTAACTGTGACATTTAGTTCTGTGATCCCTATTCAATTAGTTTTTGTACATAGTGTGAGGAAAGGGCCAAGGTTCATTTTATTTTCCATTGAGTTATCCAACTATTTCAGCACTATTTGTTGAAAATCATTTGCCTGTGTAAACATGAGTTTGTATCAAGTGGTGCCTGTGGCTCAAAGGAGTAGGGAGCCGGCCCCATATACTGCAGGTGGTGGGTTCAAACCCAGCCCCAGCCAAAACAAACAAACAAACAAAAAAAGCCCATGAATTTGTATATGGATATTCTATTGTGTTCCATTAATCTATTCATTTATCCTTAAGCCAGTACCACACCTTGATATCTATAGCTTTATATCAGGTCTTGAAGCCAGGTAATGTAAGACCTCTAATTTTATTCTATAAATAATTTTGCTACACTGCTTTCTGAATTTCCTTCTAAATGTAAAGATCAGTATATTGATTTCTACACAAAAGCCTACTGTTATTTTCATTGATATTTGATAGACTCTCTAGATCAATTTAGAAAAAAAATAGACATCTTAATAATTGCGACTCTTCTAATCCATGTGCATGGTATACCCTTATATTTAACTAACTCATTTAAAATTTTTGTTAGCAACGTTTTGTAGTTTCACATATAAGTCTTGATCATGATGTTGAATTTATTCCTAAATATTTGATGTTTCTAGATCTTGTTGGGAATAGCATAATGATGTATACTTTTTCATTTTGAATTGTTTGTTGCTATTATATGAAAATATAAATTCTTTTATATATTGCCCACAAAATCCTGTGACCTGGGAAAATCATTTTTTAGTTTCAGAAATTTGTTTTCCTTGGGAAATTCCTTTCACTAAATCTTATTAAATCTTATTAAATCTTTCTTAAATCTAATTTCATGTAATCTTGAATAAAGAGAGTTTTCTATTGCCTTTTCAATTTTTGTCTTTTATTCATTTGTTTTGCCTTTTGCTCTTATTAAATACAAAATAATAATAATGAATAAATGTGTCAACAGTGGATATTACTGCTCTGTTCTCAATCTTAAGAGGAAAGTATTCACTACTTCACCATTAAGTCTAACATTGAGTATAAGATTTTTACACATTCCCTTTATTAAATTGAGAAAGATCCTTTCTAGTGTTTTCATTAATAAACATTGCTTTTTGTCAAGTAGCATTATTTTATTTTTTATTAAATCATAAACACAAAGGTCATATATACGTTAATGCATTTATGGGGTACAATGTGCTGATTTCATATAGAATTAGGAATGCTTACATCACACTACTTAATATATAACTCATCTCATTTACTTAATTATTATGTTAAGACATTTATACTCTATACATAATAGATCTGACATGTATTTCTACATTATGCACCATAGGTGTGATCCCACAATTCACCCTCCCTCAATCTGACCTCTCCCCTCCTCTCCCCCCTCCTCCTTCCTCCTTAATCCTGGGCCCTACTTGTGATCTATTCTTCATATGAAAGTGTGAGTGATTGTAAATTGGTTTCATAATAGTACTGAGTACACTGGATATATTTCACCCATTCTTGAGATACTTTACTAAGTAGGATATGGTCCAGATCCATCCATGTAAACATAAAAGAGGTAAACTCTCCATCTTTTTTTAAGGCTGCATAATATTCCATGGTATATACATATACCACAACTTATTAATCCATTCATGGGTCGACAAGCACTTGGGCTTCTTCTATGACTTGGCTATTATGAATTGAGCGGCAATGAACAATCTGGTGCAAACATCTTTGTTACAAAGTGATTTTTGGTCTCTTGGATATACACCTAGTAGAGGAATTGCAGGATCAAACAGTATGTCTACTTTTAGATCCTTGAGTATTCTCCATACTTCTTCCCAGAAGGGATGTATTAGTTTGCACACCCACCAGTAGTGCAGAAGTGTTCCCTTTTCTCCACATCCATGCCAATGTCTGTAGTTTTGGGATTTTGTTATGTGAGCCACTCTTACTGGAGTTATATGATATCTCAAAGTGGTTTTGATTTGCATTTCTCTGATGATTAAAAATGCTGAGCATTTTTTCATGTGTCTATAGGCCATTCGCCTATCTTCTTCAAGGAAGCTTCTGTTCAAGTCCCTTGCCCACAATGAACTGGGATTACTTGTTCTTTTCTTATTAATAAGTTTGAGTTCTCTGTGGGTTCTGGTTATCAAACCTTTTTCAGAAGCATAACCTGCAAATATCCTCTCCCATTCTGAGGGCTGTCTGCTTGCTTTACTTACTGTGTTCTTGGCTGTGCAGAAGCTTTTTAGTTTGATCTGATCCCAATAATGTATTTTTGGTGTTATTTCAATTGCCTGGCGTGGGGGAGAGGTCTTCCTCATAAAGTATTGTCCCAAGCCAATTACTTCAAGTGTTTCTTCTGCACTCTCTCCAAGTATCTTTGTAGTTTCATGTCTTACGTTTAAATATTTTACCCAGTGAGAGTCAATTTTTGTTAATGGTGAAAGGTGTGGGTCCAGTTTCAGTCTTCTACAAGTTGCCAGGCAGTTCTCCCAGCACCATTTATTAAATAGGGAATCTTTCCCCCAATTTATATTTTTGATGGGCTTATCAAAGATCAAATGATGATAAGTATCTGGGTTCATCTCTTGGTTCTCAGCTCTGTTGCATACAACTATCTAGCTATTTTTGTGCCAGTACTATGCTTTTTCTTTTCTTTTCTTTTCTTTTTTTTTTTTTTGAGGCATATTCTCACTTTATTGCCCTTGGTAGAGTGCCATGGTGTCACAGCTCACAGCAACAGCTCACAGCAACCTCCAACTCCTGGGGCCGAGCAATTCTCTTGCCTCAGTCTCCCAAGCAGCTGGAACCACAGGCGCCTACCACAATGCCCCACCATTATTTGTTGCAGTTTGACCAAGACTGAGCTCGAACCCACCATCCCTAGTATATGGGGCTGGCACCCTACCCACTGAGCCACTGGTGCCACCCCATACCAGGCTGTTTAGATCACTATAGATTTATAGTATAGTTTAAAGTCCAGTAGCGTGTTTCCTCCTGATTTGGTTTCATTTCTGAGTAATATCTTGGCTATTAGAGTTTTTTTCTGGTTCCATATAAAATGAAGTGCTATTTTTTCCAGATCTTTAAAGTATGACAGTGGTGCTTTGATAGGGATTGTATTAAATTTGTAAATTTCTTTGGGTAATACGAACATTTTAACAATATTGATTCTTACCATCCATGAGCATGGTATGTTTTTCATTTGTTAACATATTCAGCTATTTCTTTTCTCAGAGTTTTATAATTCTCCTTATAGAGATATTTCATGTCTTTGTTAGGTAAATTCACAAATATTTCATCTTCTTTGGCACAACTGAAAAGGGAATAGAGTCCTTGACTGTTTTTTTTGGCTTGAATATTATTGGTATATATCAAAGCTACTGATTTGTATTGATTTTGTATCCTGCGATGCTTGATCACTTCTAAGAGCTTTTTAGTTGAGTCTCTGAGGTTTTCCAGGTATAAAATCATGTCATCTGTGAAGAGTGAAAGTTTGATCTCCTCTGACCCTGTTTGTATACACTTGATTGCCTTCTCTTGCCTGATTGCAATGGCTAAGACTTCCATTACAATGTTAAAAAGCAGCAGAAACAAGGGACAACTTTGCCTGATTCCTGATATGAGTGGAAATGTTTTCAATTTTACTCCATTCAATATGATATTGGGTGTGGGTTTGTTATAGATGGTCTCTATTAGTTTAAGAAAAGTCCCCTCTATTCCTATTTTCTTAAGTGTTCTGATCATGAAAGGATGCTGGATATTGTCAAAAGCTTTTTCTGCATCTATTGAGAGAATCATATGGTCTTTGTTTTTCAGTTTGTTTATGTGATGTATTATATTAATAGATTTACATATATTGAACCAAAATTGAGACCCTGGGATAAAATCCACTTGGTCATGGTGTATAATTTGTTTGATATAAAGCTGGATTCTGTTTGCTAGGATCTTACTGAATATTTTTGCATCTATATTCATTAAATATATTGGTCTATAATTTTCTTTTCTTGTTGGGTCTTTTTCTGGTTTAGGGATCAGGGTGATATTTGCTTCATATAATGTGTTGGGAAGTGTTCCTTATTTTTCAATGT
>CAUYRH010160701.1:0-10029 GCA_963574655.1 Perodicticus potto
GTCTTCATATAGTGATTAAAAGGCCATGAAGGCTATGTTAAATAGTTCAATGAAAATATTTCAGATTGTATATGAAGTCAGCACATTGTGCCCCATGATTGCACCAATGTACACAATTATGATTTAATAAAAATTAAAAAAGAAAAGAAAAAAAGAATTTAGAAGAGGGTGAACCTCACTGAAAGACAAGGAGAGGGTGGGTGTCCAGCAACCACTGTGACTGAGGAAAGCATCACCACTGTGGAAAAAATGGTTTGTGAAAACAATGGAGTGACATTTAAGGGCATTGAAGTGGCACTGCAGGTTGGATCCCTAGCAGGGTCCAAAACCTTGCACGATTATCTTCAAGTCAAGGAAGTGTTGTGCTGATGTCTGCCTCACACATAGAGGAGCAAAAGCACATGGGTGTGGAACGGTGTGAGGAAATGCTGGTCAGTTTCAATGGAGCCAGGTCTGGACGCGTTTCTGCCATCATTACTGGTGATGAAATCTGGATTTACCAGTTTGATCCAGAGAATAAGTGTCAGTCGACAGTGGGGATTTTTCCTGAAGAAAATTCACCAACAAAAGTGAAGTGGCCTCAAGGGTTGGAAAGGAAATGGTGGCAGCTTTCTTCTCCAAAAGGGGTCATGTCACAGCTGTTCCTCTAGAGCAGTGATTTCAACCTGTGTGCCATGACACACTGGTGCGCTCTGAAAGGATCTTAGGTGTGCTGCGGAAATTTTTTAAGATCGTTAATTAAATTATATTCAAAAGAAGTTCAAAGAACAGTAAATATATTCTTTTGTTTCCACTCTTTTTTGTTTGTTTGTTTTTTGATCAGCATGATTTAAGTGTGCTATAGGTTCAAGTGTGCCATGAGATTAAAAAAGGTTGAAAAATACTGGTCTAGAAGAACAGAGGACTGTTATTGCTCAGTGGTACACAGCAGTGTACCTGCCAAAAGTTATTGAGAAGCTTCAAGAATGGCTGCCAACTTACAGGGAAGCCTATAATTGTGGGGACCAATGACAATGCACACATCCGCACAGCCAACATCACCATTCAGGTCCTGGAGTCTACACAGGTTAAACTCATGACTCATCCACCCTACTATCCTGACCTGACCCCATGTAATTATTTTCTGTTCCCTGCAGTCAAAAATCACCTGTGAAAAAATAAAATAAAAATAAAAATCACCTATGCAGAAGGAAGTTTCTCCAACCCTGAAGAAGTTGTTCATGCCTACAAAAGTGAGCTTAGAGTACTTGAAGAAAATGACAGGAAAGGGCATTTCAAAAATGGTTTACAAGAAGGCAAAAGTGCATAGAATGCCACAGTGATTATTTTGAGAAAATATAGTAATCAAAATGATTTTACATTTCTTTATTTGTATGTATCTCAAAATTTTCATAGTGTCACATCTATACACACATATATAATACAAATACATGCAGAAGTATGGAACATTTCATGAAAGAATGATAATCAAGAAATTAGCAAAATGTTCTCCCTAGATAGAGTAGTGGGTGGCTAGGGAGTCAAAAATGAGATAGTAACCTAACTTTTCACTCAATGCCACTTTCTAAATTGTAAATTTTGAACAATGCATATGTCGCAAATGTTTAAAACTTAATAAAATTCATAAAAATGGCTTATTAGCTTTACTAAATTTTAATAAAAATGTCTTTCCCAAGTTTTCTCTGAGCTATTGACTATAGAATTCTAACGTATTTTCTATTAAATAATATGACTATATGAATGATTCCAAAGAAGTTACTAATCAAAATTCCCTGAATGTCCTGACATTGCTGCCAGAACCCGATCAGTACTGAGCAACATTTTAAAAATGCCAGGCAGAGCTTACTGCGACATGCTCTTCTTAAGGGAACATGTGCATTAGCCTACATGTACTTATAAATCTCAGAATATTCATGCAAAACACCTATCCTGAATTTTAAGGGAAGTATTGATTTTGCCCTGGTAGGCAGCAAACTGAGAGGCCAAAAAGTCATAAATCATATCTTCATCAAGAAGAAATTAGATAAAGTTATATAGACTTCATGAAGGGAAGGTATGGATGTCTGTGAGAACACTTTCCATCCTTCTTTGTTTTTGTTTTTAAGTGACAGGTTAGAATTTATTGACAGGGAGAGTGATACACATGATGAGCATAGGAGGGTGAACGGAACCTCCAGCAATGGAGAGGGGGAATCCGAGTGGGAAGCCCACCCCATCGTTCTTTTGAAGTTAATGTCAGAGAGAATGATTTACTTCCAATGGTATGTTTTTTTCACCTATCCACGTTCCTTTCAGTCACTGATCTGACCTGACATGGCATTCCCTGATGCCCTCAAACCAGTTTAGAGATGCTGTCCAAATATTCTCTCAAACAGGGCTATGTAAAACAACACTTCTGTTACTCTTCTGAAAAACAAATCCAAATCTCTACGTGTTTATGACAGTGCCCTAACTGCTATAAGGATGTTAATCTTCCTCGTATATGGTATGTGCGCTGAGAAAACCACTCTTTGCTGATCGGCATTTTATTTTAAAGTTTATAAAAAATAAAGATAAAATTTGATGTGATATAGCGAGCTTGGCTGGACAAGGTCCATGGTGCCTGTTTTAGATGTTCTTGTCTAGTTATTGATGTGTTCCCAAGTCTAGAAATGCTCATGTATTACAGCAGTTACTTAACAACGCAGGGCTAATTCCTTTCAATCTGAAACCTGACCTCCTCAGGGCAGATTGCGGGAACATAGCCTTCCTGGTTTTAAAGAAGCAAAGTAATGTACAAGTGAAGCTACCTGTTGGTAAGTTCCATGATGGGAGCACAGAGAGAGACTGAGGCGTGTTATTCATCCCACCGCTGAGCCTGCCCATCTAAAGGCTGTGATTGATGATGTCACCAAAACAAAGGAGCACATTTAGTCTGATAAGCCAACTTGAAGAAACATTGAAAGGCTGGAATTATGTATGGCAGAAGACAATTATGCAAGCTAAATGATTCTTTAATTAATAATGAGATCCATCACAGGCTAAAGAGAAAGACTCACAGGATGGAAAGCTTTGTGATTTACTCTGCGTGTCTCCATATGTGCCCGCAGTGTATATATTTTGGGATATAAATGATATACGCACAGTGTGGGTGCCATGGCATCTGAATTGACGCGCTTGTTATCTGACGCATGACTCATTCATACACTGGGTAGGTGGATGACTAGAATGTACTAATTGTTTCTTAAGAGGGGGAATGCATTGCCCACTTGCTGAAGCCATATGCTTTCGTTATGAGAAAATAAAATGAACTTCATTGATTTGCGATTCAGGTTTCCCTGTTTTCAATAAACAAGTAGTTGCATTATAATAGCCTGTTTTAAATTTTTCTACAACATTAAATATAGGTACTATGGAAGTACCCATATATCGATGTGAAAGTAAATGGATAAGTGAAAAAAATGCTATTTTTGTCCACTTTTAAAAGTTTCCAACTCTGTGCTAACAAAAGCTTCTAACTAACCAGTTACATTTGTTTTCATATTATAGGTATTTGGAGCAACAGTGGTTTTTAAACTGTGTTATATGGAACAGTAACTCTCCACTCCTCCCCACCCATAACTACAAAGTATGGGAGGTAAGAGAAATAAGGAGAAGTAAGTTCAATCCAAAGAGCTGTAGCTTTATTTGGGGGGTGGCGGTGGTGGGTTTATTTTATGGTTTTATTTAAACAAGGAGTTCTATGGCTATAAATAGTTTTGAAAGCACCATTAAAATATATATCATATTCATATATGAAATAAACTTAAGTTAGTTTCTTATCTCATATCTTATAAAAGAACATTTTACATGAGATCAAAACTATGAGAATATAAGAAAAAATCTTTGGAGAATTTTTCAAAGAAATTTGAGTTATTAAAACAAAATCATGTACATACGTGTGCGTGTGTGTGTGTGTGTATATACATATATATATTTCTACTGTATATCTATGTACATACAGTACAAATGTTATAGTTGACCACTTGCCTATATGGACCACCTCCTTAAGTTGACCTAATTTTTTTTCTTTTTTTTGAGACAGACTCTCACCATGTTGCCCTTGGTAAAATGCCGTGGTGTCACGGCTCACAGCAACCTCAGCCTCTTGGGCTTAAGCCTCAGCTTCCCAAGTAGCTGGGACTACAGGTACCCGCCACAATGCCTGGCTATTTTTTAGTTATAGTTGTCATTGTTGTTGGGCAGGCCCAGGCTGGGTTTGAACCCACCAGCTCCTGTGTATGTGGCTGGAGCCCTGGCTGCTGAGCTACAGGCATGGAGACAAGTTGCCTGATTTCCATAAACTGGACATGCACCACATGGGCATATCAGTGCAATAGGCCTGGTTCCTTACATTGACCACCTCCGCATGTTGACCAGTTTGTTACAGACCCTTGGGTGGGCAACTTATACAGTTTCTTTCTATACATACACACGGAAGATACAAAAAATGTATACATGGCTCGGCGCCTGTGGCTGAAGCAGCTAAGGCACCAGCCACATACCCACTGAGCTGGTGGGTTCGAATCCAGCCTGACCCGCCAAACAACAATGATGGCTGCAACCAAAAAATGGCCGGGCATTGTGGTGGGCACCTGTAGTCCCAGCTACTTGGGAGGGAGAGTCAGGAGACTCACTTGAGCTCAGGAATTGGAGGTTGCTGTGAGTTGTGATGCCACAGCACTCTATCCAGGGTGACAGCTTGAGGCTCTGTCTCAAAAAAAAAAAAAGACAAAAAATGTATACATATTTTAAGAAAGAGAAAAGCTATTAAATTTGTAGTATTCAAGTCACATTAAACTACAATTACCAGTGATGCTTAAAGTGACTTGTTTTCAGCTTTTGTTATCAGCATATATTGAGTATTACAATTTTAATATAATTTCTCCTTTCTTGAAATGTGTATACACATTTTCGCAAACTCTGTATATTATTTTTACCCTATTAGACTTATAAAAATATAAAACAACCCTGCTAATATGTGATGTTCATAAGACTATAAAAATAAGTGATATTTTAGTTCTTTGTGGATATTGAAGATTTAACAATCTTTTTGGGGACAATATGGCATCGACTTTTGAAATATGCACAAGTGTTTATTATTTGTAGTAATATGTCTTAGAAATACTTTAACATGTCATTCATTTATTTATGTCCTTGCTTATTCATTATTTTTTGATGATAGTTTTATAATGTTTCAGCAAATTCTTTGATATTCCTTCCTTCAAAAGGTAAAGTTTATTTCTTCTCCTCATGAATATTGGCCAAACATTTTTTTTCAATTGATACATAATAGATGTACATATTTTGTGGGCCTATGTAATAATTTCATATGTTCATATATCAAATTAAGGTAATTGGGATATCCACCACCTTAAATATTTATCTTTATACTAGAGACATTCAAACTGTTCTCTTCTAGATATTTTGAAATATTTATGTTAACTATGGTCAACCTATTAATCCTCCTCCCCTTGAATACCAGCTAGACTTTGTGATTTCATTCTAACCAATAAAATGTGCTCCTGGTAACTTCCCAGGATAGGTAACGTAAGAATAGCTTCTACATGGCTCTTGCTTTCAAGAGACTTGCTGGTGTTAGGGAAGCTAGCCATCATGTCATGAGGACACATACTGGAAAGAACTGAGGTCTCCATGATAAGGTCTTTGTTGGGACAAATGAGGTCTTCCACTAACAACCAGCACCAACCTACCACCCATGTTAGTGAGCCTTGAGTGTTGATCCAGCCTTCAAATGACCACCCACACTTTGACTATACCCTAAGGAGGGACTCCAGGCCAGCAGTAGCCAGCTAAACTGCTCCTAGATTTCTGACCAAGAGAAGCTATGAGATGATAAAAGTTTGTTGTCATTTGAGGCTACTGACTTTGAGTGTAATTTGTTTTACCCAAGTAGATAACCAACGCAAAACATTTTATTGTAGTATTATTTGTCATAGTGAAAAATCAGAAAATAATTTAAATTCCCATTAATAAGGGAATGTAAAGTTGTATAAATTGTGATTAATTCATATTATAAAACAGTACACAAGTCTTAATAAGGTAGCTGTATGTATTCTAAAGTGAAAAATCTTCAGGAAACATTAAATAATAAATTAATTAAATGCTCAGAATTTTATTCATTTTGACATTAAAATAACTTTGGATATATAAAACTTATATATACACCTATACATACACATCTGTAATTGATGTGTATATTCTTTCAGAGACATCTGGAATAGAGATTGGCTGGAAAAGCTAGCAAGAATACTTTTACTTTATATGTTTCTGTATATTTTGAATTGTTTAATCACAAAGCTATTTTATGCATATATGTTTAATTTTATAAATTTATTTTTAACAATTGAACTAATGAAGGCTCAGCACCCATAGCTCAGTGGTTAGGGCGCTGGCCGCATGCACGGGGTCTGGTGGGTTCAAACCCGTCTGGGGCCTGCTAAATAGCAATGACAACAATAACAAAAAAATAGCTGGGTGTTGTGGCGGGCACCTGTAGTCCCAGCTACTAGGGAGGCTGAGGCAAGAGAATCACTTGAGCCCAAGAATTTGAGGTTGTTGTGAGCTGTGATGCCACAGCACTCTACTGAGGGCAACATAGTGAGACTCTGTCTCAAAAATAGAAAAAAAAAATTGAACTAATGAAAAATAAATGAAGCAGCATACTCTTCTTTTAAGGGCTTTCATAGTTGCTATCAGTTAATTACCAAGCAATACAAGACAAGAAAAGGGTGTGAGACTTGCAAAATAGAGTTGAATAGCTCTATGGCTATCAAATAGCAAGTGAAAAAATTATTATAGTTTTGATTTGCCACCAAGTAGTTTTATGTGATTCCATGGCCACAGCCTACCTGTCTGTCAAGTGGGACAATTCGTCTGGAGAGGCCAGCTGCGGAGGGAAGGAGCACTGGCTCTACACACACTTGTACTACTGGACAAAGTCCAGAATCCATTGCCGCTGCCAAATGAATTGTAGGTCAGTAGTGACATCTTCCTGTGCAAAATACAGCACATTAATGAGGGATGAAATAGATGTCTACCTCTGGGAGTTATTGATTGGATTTAATGCTAGGGCTTTTATCCCGTTATGTTGCATGTAATATGCTGAGGAATTCAGAATAAAAAATAATGTATGGGTTGTCCCAAGAACTATAGGTCAAAAGGAAGCGGATAATGGAATTTGAATAAAATGGGAGAATTGATTAGCTGATAGTGATTATTAGGCGGGATTACAGAAGGCAATACTAAAACTAGCAAAGCATCATGAACGGATGCCCATCCTTCTACATGAAGACATCTGAATCAACCTGAGGGACAAAAGATAAAGACTCAAGTCACCAAGGCAAATTTTAATTGGAATTACAAACATTAGTTGGCAAAACATGGCTTTAAAAGGCTGTTTGAGAGTATTTATGTAAAACCTTGTGTTTTTCTTACAAAGTTTTCTTAAGAGGAACTAAAAAAACATCTTTAATTCCAGTCTATAGATTTCCCTTATTTTAATGTTCTCATCTCTAGTGTAGGCATATTATAAATGGAATTAACTACATTACTGATGCTTTTAATCTGATTTTACTGGCGCCTAGGGCTGATGACTAGGAATCAGCGTGTGTGTCGTTAAAAGAAAAATACAGTTATAAAGAAACTAAATTACATGTCCAAATAAACACATTTATCTGTGTATTTTATGTATTATCCCAACTAGCCAAAGCACAGAGCCTTGACTGCATGTCTTCGAAAATAAAGTAGCTACAGAGCAGTTAGTCTGGCTGCTGGAATCGAAAACTCCCACTTGATGAAAGAGCTGGCAAGAATAGCCCACAATGTTATGACGTGTTCTTTCATTTATAACTCCCGGATTTTAGGCCTGGAACTAGATGTGTGTGGGGCCCTGCATGCATCTCTGTAAGACTATTCATGGAGGAGAAATAATTGACACTATTTTAGTTCACTCAGATCAATTGCTGAACAATCATCAATTGGGTTGCTGTGCAGTCGAATGGAGGTGGTTCTTCGGACAATGAAGAATCAGCCCGAACTTGGTACTGTTGATGAAAAGTCCTCTATATGAAGCCATGACTTTGGATTTGGTGGTGGATAAGAACAGAAATGCCAGCGAACCAGAGTACACGGACTAATAATTTTACATAAAATAAAAGGGAAGCGTGGCACTGTCCAAAGTATCAGAGTTGGCTCCTGAAATCCAGTGGACATTTGTCTCAATTTGCATTAGCTTGTATTTACTTTGGAATATCTCCAAATTGTGTATTATGTTGATTGTAAATCAACTAAAGGTTTACCTTGCCATGTACTGAAAACCTGTTAGGACTACCTCCAGGGGAGAGGTCCTGGTTGCTTTCTGCCCTCTGATTAGAATTAATTTGGGAAAAATTAGAATTAGAATTAGAATGGGAAGCGGTTCCTGTTTTTTTTTTTTTTTCTTGTTTTTTTGTTTTTTTTTTAATCTATTGCTTCTCTCTTTCTTTTGGGCGATTCCTTAAATTATTTATGCTATCAGTTGACTTTTTACATTGTTACCACCAAAGAAAATAGGAAGCTTTTGGAGTGTTAATGATCATGTTTCATCTTGTTTACTTTCCTTTTCATTTTCCTCCGACCTTTTCACTCCTGCGCCTTCTGGACCTATCCTAGTGTCACATGCTCAGGAGATCCTTTTATATAAAGTGGCTGTTTTGCAATTGGAAATCCATGCTACCGTCTAGCTCCAGAAACTTCACAACTGAATTAGGTCAGGACAACATGCACACCCCAAAACACTTTATGACCACTTATAGAGACAAAGAAAAGGGAAATACACAAACTGTCCCTAAAGTCAATGTGAACACACCATGTATTTAAGAACAAGAATATTTGTACCATACAATTTACTATTCCCAATACAAGAATATTTCTACCATGTGATTTACTATTCCCAATACAAGAATATTTCTACCATACGATTTACTATTATCATGATTTCTACCTTGCAGATGAGGAAACCAGGCTGAGAGAGGGTAAGCAATTTACCTAGTCATACTGATTTTAAATGGTAGAGTTGATTCAAACCCAGGTCAGTTGAATTCTATCCTCTGGACCAGTTCAACAATGAATAACATAAAAGGGACTGTATTAATATCCCACAAAACAGGATAAACACTGAGGGCTATGGAGTGATGGAGGCATAAGAAAATGGGTCATGAACTGGGAAACACTGAAACATTGAAAAGAGAGGGAATGCATCTTTGAAAAATAGAGAATCGAGTTAGTAGAGCAAGGTAATAAAGAAAAGAAAAAGCTTTTGCCATTAAGGCTGTAGAAATATTTACAGTTGGTTTCCAATCTCCTCATATTTTCTATCTAGCCAAACAGCAATAAAGGTATGTGGAAAAAACATATATATTAAATTACTAGGTGTCAGATTTCTGATTTGATAACACTTGGTGTAAAAATAACAGTTATTATTACTCTTCATTTATCTAGCTCTGAGAGTGTACACAGCACAGGATAATAAGTAGAATTTATCAGAGGAGGGAAAAGATCGGTGCCCTGAGGGTTTTCCACTTGAGTAGAGGCTCAAGTGGAAACTGTGACACCAAGAATCAGAGCACTGCCATCACCTGGAGATGGACTCTCTTCTCTTTCAAGCAGCAGGGGAAGCCACGTGGCCTTTTTTTGCAGGTGACATTTTTCTTTTGTGGGAGGATATGAAAAAGATTTTGATGTCCTTCTTCTAGAGGGACAATGTTACTTGAAATCTTTTCCTAACATGACATGCTTCCCATTCTACATGTGACAAAAGCAAGAAATTTTCCTCAAAGGCCCTCTTCTGTGTTTTTTTTTTAATAATTATATTAAATCATAATTGTGTACATTGGTGCAGTCATAGGGCAGAATGTGCTTCATATACAATCAGAAACATTTTGATCGTACTGTGAGAGATAGCCCTCATAGCATTTTCTTAATCACTATATAAAGACATTGATACTCTAC